>BQNB010042219.1:0-46262 GCA_026074375.1 Tanacetum coccineum | reverse complement strand
TTGTTGTCGTAAAACCCGTAAATGTCGTATTTTATTCGTTATAGCTCCGTTTTCTCGTATTTGAAAGTTCTATATTTTTAGGAGGTTTACAAAAGATATAACTTTCTGTCATGAATAGTAACTTTTATAAAAATAGTTTTATAAAAGTATTAATTGTCGTAAACTCGCGAAATTCATAACTCGTTCGTTATTAACTGAAAAATTACGATTCTTATCATTTTGGAATCCTAAAAATATGTATTATTTGTTAAAAATATCAAACTATCTGTTTGATATAAGTTTTATGAATGTTATTTTATAAACTCCGTTTAATTTACGTATAACTCGTTTTTAACGTAACTTTTTCGTTATTAATCCGTTTGACAAGTTTCTTACCTTTTCGGAATCGTCGTGAAATGTATTATCTTATAAAAACATATTATAAGTATACATATACACGAATTTTGGACAGAATGTTGGTGCTAGTTTGATAAGTCCATTTTCAACCTTTGTTTCCTTTATTTATCATTTTGTATTTCACCAAAAGTCTCATATGTGCCTTATATTTTATATATGTCATATATCATATGTTTATTATGTCCATGGTCCATCAAGGTCCTTTTTGTCCCAACATTACAAGTCCTTTATTTTACTTAATAAATCATAACTTTTATAATTAACCATAAATCACTAGTTTTTATATATAGTTATTTTACATAAAAACCATGTGTGTACAAGTCTTCTCATCATTTATATTCTTATATTAATAACCATACAACATTAACATAAGTCCATAATTAACCTTAACTTGTCATATGTATTTCTTTAACTTGAAACATATTAAGAAATCATAAAAACCCTAATTAACCCATGATCATGTTTACACCAAAACAACATGATACAATATTTTATCATCATTTTTAACATGATATATGTAATAACACAACATGTATAAAAGTCTACAAGATGATTATTACTAGTGATAACTTCATTTACAAGTTAAAATCTTAAATGGTGATTCAACTAAAATAGAACTAATCATATGCATAACAATAAAAATTATAAGAATGTAAAGGGTTCTAGTAGACCTTATAGGGTATGAAGATGATGAGAAACAAATGCTAAACCCGTGTTTAGCCTTAAAATCCAAGCTTGCACAAATGAAAACCCTTGTTTTCTTAATAAAACCCTAGCTTCCTTTTACTTGATAATCACTTGAAAATGCTTAGCCAATGCTTGGAAATACCTTAGAATATCTTAGGATGGATGTGTATAGGTGTGTATGGGTTGCATAAAATTTTGTATGGATTTGTGTGGGTGAGTGAGTTGAGCCGTGAGCTATAAGGAGCCAAGGGGAGGAGTTTTGTGAAAATTTTACTAAGTGTTTATGTTCTATGAGTTACTTATCATGTTTACTTGCACTTATATGCATTCAAATGGTCAATAGCTAGTAAAACATTCAAAGGGACATAAGGAGGGTTTCAAGGGTTCTTGTTTACATGTTCTTAGTCAAAGTGACAAGCTTAGCTAGGTTTTAATGAGTCAAGTGTTGTACATTGACCACTTGACTAAGAAAATGACTCATTCTTCTTATTTGTGTTGTTGTTGCCGAGCTAGGGGGAAAGGTTTCCTAGAAACTTTTTGCTAGCTAACATAATATATAGAATCATATATGCAAGTTACAATTTGTAGTTTGTAAATAAAATGTGTCTAGTTGCAAGTATTTGTGTATTCTTTTAATTTCTAGAGTACAAGGTGTAAATAACCTTTACTTGGCTAAAGTTTAATAAAACTTTAGATATTGGGTATAATCGTGGGTATTTGTGGAAACGTTAATAAATTAACGTGCTTCCGGGTATGCTTAAACGTACATTTATCGCGAAACGTATTTAACTTACGTAACCAATAAAATAAATGAACAACGACCATAATTATTATCAAAATAATTATATAACACATGATTGATGTAAACGTTTGATGGTTTAGTGCCCGTTTACATTAAACGATAATATTTGGCGTACGCGATTTAGCTTAACATTTACGATTTAAAGCAAACGCGTACAATACAAAAGGTACATTGTGGATTTATCAATGTCGCCAATGATTCTAAAACACAGGGTGTTATACATATAAAGGATGGATTCGTTTAGGGTTTTAGAGAGAGAAAGAGGTGGTTGGATTAACACTTAGAGAGACAAACAAAGAAAATAATATCAGATTAACTATGTGAGAAAATGAACAACCAACTCCCTCTCTATGTGTGGAGAGGGCTTTTATACAAAAGATAAACCGAGCTTTCCATGGGCTTTCTATGCTTTGGCCCGATTAGCTTACTAAATAATACATTGTGGACTACGAGCTAGAAACGTAAAATACGTAGAGTGACTGATCCTTTTTTGGATTCCTAACAATCTCCCCCTAAGGGAGGTCACTCTATTTTACAAACACTTAATCCTAACATAGTATGCTTATCTTTAGTCTTGAGCTCGTAGTCTTTAAACTTCAATCATGAACTTATGATATGTTGTAGTGATATTTGACTTTAAACTTTAGTTTGATTCTTTAACTTGACTTGAATATGATCTTAAACTTCTTGAGATCATCAACCAAGTATAATCTCTTATCATCAACTTGTGATCTTTTGCCAACTTGTGTGCTTGTGACCTTCGGACCAACATGCTCATACTTTTCTTGATATGATAACTTGAAAGCATTAATGGTGCATCTTTCTCAAAGTTCTTTAACTTTAACACTTCGTCGCTTCAAGAAGGATGTATGGTATCAGAGTAGCAGAAGTCTTGAAACATGTACTTGAGCTTTCATGATGTCTTTATAAATGTAGGTCAAGTATGAGCATTGTTAGAGATATCATTTCATCACTATGAACACAAAAATAAGAAAAAGATTTTAGAGAGAGAAAGAACTAGAGATAGACAAAGAGAGAAAATAAGATGGTTACTTGTACCAAAAAGAAAGAATGAGAAGCAACACCCTCTCCACACTTAGAGAGGGCTTTTTATAGTTACAAGAGATAAAACCCTTCTTGGGTTGTTGGGCTTGACTTTGGGCCAGACCTATTACCAATGGACTTAAGCCTGACACCTAGGCCCAATTAGCTTAGATAAATTCCCGTAAACTAAGTTTTTCTTATACAAGGCTAGGGAAAATTTAATGACCATCACTTTGATAAAAACACGGCTAACAACCTCCCCTTAAGGGGTGGTCATTCAATTGTGGATCCTTCTTGTTGATAGGCTTCAAAAGCTTGTGAGTCAGTTGGAGCTTTTGGATGAAAAGCTTTCACAAGAAGATGTTAATCAAAAGTTATTAAGAAGTTTGTCACCTGAATGGAACACACATGCTGTTGTGTGGAGGAATAAAGCTGTTTTGGATACAATGAGCATGGATGATCTCTACAACAATCTCAAGGTGTATGAACCAGGAGTTAAAGGGATGTCTAGCTCAAGTTCAAGCACACAGAACATGGCTTTTGTGTCCTCTTCAAATAACAACACTAGCAGCACTAATGAAGCAGTTAATACTTCTCATGGAGTTTCTACAGCTAGCACTCAAGTTAATGCTACTAACTCTACAAATATTGATAACTTGAGTGATGCTGTTATTTGTGCATTCTTTACTAGTCAACCAAATAGTCCTCAACTTGTTCATGAGGACTTGCAACAAATCCATCCAGATGACATGGAAGAGATGGATTTGAGATGGCAAATGGCCATGTTGACTATGAGGGCAAGAAGGTTTTTGAAGAATACACGAAGAAAGCTTAATGTTAATGGCAATGAGACTATTGGTTTTGATAAGTTCAAAGTGGAGTGCTACAACTGCCACAAGAGGGGACATTTTGCTAGGGAGTGTAGAGCTCCAAGAAATCAAGACAACAAGAATAAGGAAATCTCAAGGAATTAGAGTGACCAGGCAGATGAAGGGCCTAATTATGCACTCATGGCTTTCTCATCTTCAAGTCCTAACTCAGAGGTATCCAATGATTCTATTTGTTTAAAATCTTATTTGGAAACTGTTGAACTTCTTAAATCTCAAAATGATCAACTATTAAAAGATTTAAAGAAATATGAGTTAATGGTTCTAGGATATAAGACTGGTTTAGAGTCAGTGGAAGAAAAACTTGAAGTTTATAAAGAAAAAGAGTCTATTTATTTACAAGATATTAAGGGCATAAAACTTGAAATTCATGTAGGAGAAATAACTATTAAAGAGCTTAGGAAGAAGCTTGAAAAGTTCAAAAAGAAAAAGATGGCATTCAACTTAATGTAGATAAATTTGAAAATGCATCTAAAAGTTTAAACAAGCTCATAGAGTGTCAGATAGTTGAAATTGCTCAAGAAAGGTTTTAGGCTATGAAAATTAGAATGCAGTTTCCACCTCTCTACATAGGAAAATTTTCATGACTCCAACACCTGATCTTGTCTTTTACTGGTTTAGATGAGTGTGTTATTGAGCTGTAGTTGACAAGTTGAGACTGTAATGCTATGTTAGTAAAGAAGAGACCTAGTAGTTTTGAAGAATGATGATGCCCCATTATTGAAGTATGGGTGTCAAATGCTGAGGAAAGGGATGTTGTACTTAGCCTAAACAACTGAAAAGGAATCAGTTAGGACCTGGTATTGTTAAGAAAGAGTTTGTCAAATCTAAACAACAAGAAAAATCTACTAGGAAAAACTTGTTAAACAGTTGAGCAAAATAGGTAAAACTCTCACAATTCAAGAGGGCAAATCAAAAGAAATTTAGAAACATTATTGATGTCTCACAAACATATAAGAAAAGCATTTTTGAGTTGTTTGATAAGTCTGTTTATGTAGTGTTAGGAAGCTCTTGATCATTTGCATGTTGTTGCAATTTACCTTCAAATAACAGTTTCAAAATTCAAGGATGGAAAACCTGTTTGGAACAATGCTCAAAGGGTGATATTTGAATCATCAAAACTGTTGCTAAAAAGACTCAACCCCTGCTGCTAAAAAGAACTTGTTTCTCAAGAGCAGACTAATGGATGTATGGCTTAGTATAGCTAATATTTAGACAAGTTAATATCGCTCACTCAAAACAACAGTGTAATGCTAGGTAGCCCCAAAGTTCATATCTTTGTAAACAGACATTCAATGTTAAAAAGACCCATTCATAAGATCAAACAGTTATAACAATAACTATTTGACTAAAGGGTTAATTCTGTTAGGGGTTTAAAATTGTAAATACTGCTAGGACATAGAGCAGTAGTTAATGTTGTTAAGGGAAATAATTTTAATGATGTTAAGGCCTCAGCTTGTTGGGTTTGGAAACCAAAGTATAAAGTTTTATACCATGTTTCTAAACACAATAGTGCATCAATCACCCTGAAAAAATTTGATTACATTGATGCACAAGGCAAATCCAAGTCAGTGATGGCTTGGGTCCTTAAAAGTGTTAGGATTATGAAAAAGTCTCGGTCACCCCCGTGTATCGTTTAGTATAGCATAGCTCGTAGTTAGAAAGAATCTCTTGTATATATACCCCTTCCCTCCCATGGGAAGGGGTTGGTTGTTTCATTTCATGCTAAATATATCACTTGCACTTTCTCTCTCTAGAAAGACATTTTCTCTCTAGAAAGACATTTTCTCTCTAAGTCTAATTAGCCAACCCATCATCCATTACTTGTGTTATGATCTCTTGTATACTACAATTGGTATCAGAGCGCTGGGATGATTAGTAGATTGTGTGTGGTTTTCTTGGTTAGTTTAGATCAAAAGTGTGGTTTTAGGAAGGTTTATGGTGTTTTCTTGTACATCTTTGATTCTCATGTTAGTAATGTTAAAGGTAAGTGTTTATAGTTGTTTATAAACTCTCTTGGACAAGTTTGTGCAAAAGAAAACAAGTGAAAAGTTCAAACGGGTGATTTTTAAGGGTTTTTTGGTGCAAAAAGTTATTATATTCGTCGTTGCGTTTTGACTTCTGTGACATTTTTGGTTGCTGCTTTTGGGAGTGAAGGAAGCATATTGCGTTTTGATCACTTGCGTTTTGACCTAGACGCTGAGTTTTGGTCGTTGCGCTTTTTTGTTCGTTGGGTTTTTGACTACAGGTGAGTTTTGAAGTCTTTGTTGCGTTTGTCTAGGGGCTACTCTGCCCAATTTTTTAATTGGTGCGTGTTTGATCAATCGCAAAATTGCAGTTTTGATAGAACCGTAGGAGTCTCCATTGCGTTTTGACTAGAGGGGACCTCTTCATTGCTTTTGAGAAGTTTCTTTGCGTTTTGTTAACTCCTCATTGCGTTTTGATAATTATTATGCGTTTTGACCCAAAACTTCACTGTTTTTGACAAGACAAAACCTCAATCAACATTAAGTTAACGTTAACTCAACCAAACCAAATCTCAATCAAACAACATATCACCTAATCCATCAAACAATCATCACTTTTAACATACAATCACTAATCATTGATCGATCAACATAATCATATCACGAGTAATCATTATGGCTAATCTTTCAGAGGACATCCAATGTGCCGGTTCCGATACCCGACCACCGATGCTTGATAAGGCTGACTTTGCTTCATGGCAACAACGTATTAGACTATACTGTCGGGGTAAGGATAATGGGATAAACATCTTAAAGTCAATTGATGAAGGACCATTTCAGATGGGGACCACGCGAGAAATCATTGATGAAGGAACGGAAGGTCCAATCAATCTAGGTCCTGAACGACCTCGTGTTTATTCGGAGCTGTCACAAGAGGAGAAGGACAGGTATAATGCAGACATCCGGGCAACAAACATCATACTTCAAGGTCTACCAAAAGATATCTATTCACTCATTAATCATTACACCGATGCTAAAGACATATGGGACAATGTGAAGATGCTCTTGGAAGGATCAGAACTAACAAAGTAACACCGTGAATCATAACTGTATGATGACTTTGAACACTTCCGTCAGAACAAAGGCGAAACCATTCACAGCTATTATGTTCGGTTTGCCAAGCTCATCAATGACATGCGGAACATCAAGATGACAATGTCAAAAATTCAGCTGAACTCAAAGTTTGTGAATAACATGCTACCGGAATGGGGTAGATTTGTTATGCTTGTGAAACTTAACAAAGGCTTGAAGGATTCAAAAACTTTGATAAACTTTATGGTTACTTGAAAGCATACACGAGACCACATGCCAATGAGAATTAGATGATGTTGGAATGTCTTCACACTACCAACTTATGTGAACGTTGATCCTCTTGCATTAGTGGATGTCAAATGTTCCACTCATACCTGTGAAATCATTCTCACGTCCATCAACAAATCCACCTACACCACATCATCAACCAGCAGTCTGATGACTCTCACAAATCTGAGGTTGGGACTTTCTCGAACTGACAAACTAATCGAAAACCAAACCAACACACTTGCCTTACTCACCCAGTCATACAAAACCTTTCTTCCTCAAACAAATAATCAACTTAGAACCTCATCAAACCCAAGGAATCAGGCTACTGTACAAGACGGCAGGAGTTGGTGGTTCGGTTTGTTCAGGGTAGGTCAGAACAGAGGACAGGGTCATAATGCTACGGGTGGGTTGTAGGGGCCAGTTGGTTATGGAAGAGACAGACAACAGTGGGGATGCTTATACGGGTCAAGATAGGCAGGTTAAGTGCTACAACTGCAACGGGGTAGGTCAATAGCAAGAGACTGCACTAAACCCAAGCCGTCCACTGAACTCCGGAAATACTTCAAAGTCAAGATGTTGACTGATGCAAGCCAGAGAATGCGGGTAGCGTTGGTTGACACGAGAAGTCTACTATGTTCCTCAGCTGGTTTCGGACAGGACTATGCTATTGATGAAGATGTGGATGAGAACCGGTTCAAGACTTGCTTTTCTCAATGTGGTTAATGTGTTTTAAGCTGATCGACTGCGATGGTATGATTCTGATGTTGATGATGCTTCCTCTGGCGGCAAGGACTTTGTTCATGGATAATCTTTCATCTGCTGATCCAGTTATGATGAAAGCAGGGTCCGCTTATGATTCAGACGTCTTATCTGAGGTTACCAAACAAGATCACTATCAAGATGCTGTTTGTGATGTTCATGACGAACACGAGATGCACGACGATGTACAACCAAACCACGTTGTTGACTCACATGCCGATTATACGAGTGATAGTAATATGACTCCTTATGATCAATATGTAAAGGACATGCAGAAGTACCGGTTTGTACAAAAATAATGCATCTATGGTTCAAATCGTTGCATATGGGTGATAGATAATGACTTGCCATGAAATTGTTGTCCCATCTGTCTCTCATACACCCAGGAATTCCAGTAGTTATTAATTTGTTTTTAAATGCTGAACTATGCCACATCATAAGGAACAAGTGGAATGTATTGAAAGACGGGCCAAGTTTGGAATTAAAACTGAATGGGAACAAAAAAATTTGTTATGAGCAACTAGGTTTTTATTTTGTGAATCGTATCTTAAGCATCAGAAAACCTTACGTCAGAACAGAAGAAAAAAAAGGGAAAGATAAATAAGAAAAGGAACTCAATATATCAAAGGAGACAAAGAGGAGAGAAATAAGAGGAATTTGAAAAAGGACTTCATTCTGCTAAAATTGCAACTTGCATATACCATCCAACATAACAAGTTAATGGTAATGAAGTTACCATCTTTGAAAAGGATTTTAATCAGAAATAAAATAAAATACCTTGAAGATTTTTTTGGACTTAAAGACTTTTAAAAATAAGATCGAGATAAACTATTAATAAACAATGTCAGTCCTATTCAAACAGTTCACATGATGTGTAACTTAGGTTTATTATGATGAAGTGAATGAGGGTAGCCATTGGCTACAGAACCCCTATGTCTACATCGTTGCAAGACAAGATCAGCCCTTGCCTGGTATAGTGGTCATGTAATGTCGCACCCAACATGCAACCGGCCATTGTACGTGACTGTGAGGCAAAGCCTGGGGTGTTTGGGGTTTGGGGACAAAGGACCCTTGAAACAAGCTGTAAATTTTAGGATGAGAATGCTATGATAAAATGAAAAGCTAAAATCAAAGTGTGGATAATAAGGTCAATATCCCACGCTCTAATTACTTGAAAAAGAGAATTTTTTAGGCCTTTACACCACAAACAACTGACCACGGAAACATTTATTTTGGTTCATTGGATATTGTTAAAATAAAGTTGAAGTTCTCCAAAGAGCAGAACAATAGACCCATCAAAGCGTTCAACTGTGTATCCTCCAAATACAACCTGCAACGCTTTTTCCCCAGAGTACTTCAACCAAACGTCAGTGAAAATTAACACTTTTTTACACTTAGACAACTGTTTTCAGAATTTGAGAAAACATGTAAAAAGAGTTTTACACAACGGGGGATCAATCGAAGGGGAGAGGAAAGGGGTTATGAATACAAACCAAGGACATGTTACCTCTCGGAGGTCATACCATTTTTCAAAACTCTTCAAGAACATTTTGAGGGCATCAATAAAGCTCTAACAAAAAAGTTAAAGAAAGAGTGATGCCTTTTGATGAGTTGGAAGCTGAACTAAGACCCAAAAGCTATTGTTGATAGGTAACATGATGGTTTGAACGGAAACATTTCTTCTCAAACATGATTATATTAATTGATGATTGCTTGTTTAAAGAAGTGTTTTAGGTTGCACATCGAAGTCTATGATTAATGTCTCTGATTCTCTGAGATGCAAAAATAGGTCATTTGTTGTCAAATTGCTATTGTCGGAACTTGAAGCAGAGCTTTCTAATTTACCCGTGATGATGATCCGTAGATAATTATAATTGATCTTTTAAAAAACCGGTTTCCAATCTTGAGGCAAATCACCTTAACTATCAGTTAAGTATTCAAAACCTTAAAGATAGTTTTTCAGAATTACCGTATATATGTTAATGATACTCCTGAATTTTACTCCGTTTTTGTGATCGGTTCAAATTGAAAGCTTCACTTCAAGGAAAAGATAACGTCATCCAAAAGCTGAAAAGGTAATATCCAACTTTAGGAGACCGTAGTGAACTAGACCGAACACTTGATTTTAGGCCCGAGACTTCCTTATCTCACAATTAACGGCAAAAGGTTAATGGTCTTCAAGAACAAAATGAGCTTTGTAGGGGCAGAAAATACAGAAGATTAAGCAACAATACAAAGAAACTGTATGATTGATCAAGATTACGCGTTGCTAAGCATAACAGAACAGGACCACTGCCATTTAAAAATGAAAATGAGAAAATCTTAAAAGTTCCAACTACATAATACGGGTCTCATGTTGTCACTACAAATCAGGGTTAAACCAAACGTACTTGCACTAGGAAAAGTATTTGCTATAGATGTTGACATATTCCCCTCGCAATAAGAACAAATAGGGAAGTTCATCTAGTTTTACTTAGGCATTCTAAGTAAAGTGTGATACTCTTTGCGAAAATAGTGGAAAAGAAGCCATAGTAGAGAGACCTTTTGGAATAGAATCACTAGCATTTTCCTGCGTTACATTAAGCATTCTTCAGGAACTCTTAGAATATGTGTTTGGCACTTGTTTTGTCCAAAGGTCTTCCATTTCAACAGATATGAAGCCATGCACACACCCCTAGGAAAATATGCAAGTTTCCTCTTGAGGACCATATTTGCTAAATCAAGTAGCAAGACACACAAACATTAGAGCCATGCACACTAAGAAGTCCTAATGTTCCTTGTGCCATCAATTCTAAAAGGCAAGTTAAACAGTTTGCACTGGATGCTAGCGGATCTCAGCCTAGGGCATCTTAAGAACCATAGATCCCGCCAGCTAAAAGTGACAGCGTGAAGAAAGTAGAGACCACCGTAGGGAAATTAGGATCCATGTCTTGAAAAACACGAATCGTGTTGATTCTAGTATTAGCTCTAGCGTTTCTGTGTAATTAATCGTAATTTCTCATTCTGTGTTGGCCAAACTTGTAACAAATGTTTATTTTCAGCTAATCATGATGTGTGTGTTGTTACTTATTTGCACTCTGTGAATGCATCCCCCAATGTTAAAAATGCTGTGCGTCATGTTAAGCAAGTTTGGAGACCTAAGCAACTTACACAAGTAGGGAAACCTAAACATATCAAACAAGTTTGGAAACCTAAACAAATTTGGAAACCAACTGGCAAAACACTTAATAATGTTGGTTATCAATGGAGACCCACAGGAAGAACATTCACCCTATAGTGATCTAGTGCCTTTAACTTAGGTTCACTAAACTTAAAGGAATGTCAGCCATTGCTTGTGATAACCAATCAGAACCCCAACCAACCATTTGGGGATCCAATTTTCCAAAACTCTCCATCTTCGGTTCTGTTTTCAATGCAGGTCGTAACAAAAGTCCTTTGGTTATTTTGGCTCAGGTGCTCAAAAACTTATGACGGGAGATCCTCAGGTCATAATTTCGTGTGAAAAAGTTTATCGGAACAGTGTAGATTATTTTTATCTTTTAGGGGAAGATCTCCTTTGGTGCTATTATGGGTTATGGAAGATTATGTCATTGGTGCAAGTGTAATCTCTAGGGTATACTCACGTGGATGGACTGGGGCATATTTGTTTTTGTCGGTCATGTTTGTGATTCAGATTTGGAAGTTGCCTTCAAGAAAGCATTTTGTTATGTCCGTGATCGGATGGTGTTGAATTACTTAAATGGGTCCCCCCGTCTGGCTCCAATTTTTACACTATCTCTGTTGATAAGTACATGTCCATGATGAGTCCTCACCAATTTGCTGATATCCTAAAGCCTCCCAGGAACAACATCATGGTTATCGGCATCGGCGTTTTTTAATCCACTTGAACTTCGGTACCATCAATGAATCTTGCAAAGAAAAGACTTGTCTCGAGGCTTACTAGATTGAAGTTTGAAAAGATTCATCTTTGTTTTGCATGTCAATTAGGAACGAGCAAAAAAGCATACCCACAAACCCAAAACTGAAAAACACCACCAATTTGGAATTCTTAACACCCTTATATGCGACTCTATGTGGGACCGGATGCGGGTGCAAACTATCAAAGGGAAGAAATATATCTTAGTCATTGTTGATGATTATTCTCGGTTCACTTGGGTTAAGTTTTTGAGATCAAATGGATATGATTGCACCTATGAGTTGTCATCAAATTTTGAAGCAAATTCAAGTCGGCCTCAACAATATTGTTTAAGATTTCGTCCGCCACCGACAATGGACATAATTTGTCAACAAAACTTTGTATGACCATTATGAAAAGGTAGGAATTTTTTTATCAATGACTGTTCCAAGAAAATCCACAGCGAACAGGCATTGTCGACGAAGGAACCGTACTCTTGTCGAAGCTGCACGAACAATGTTAATTTTTTCCAAGGCACCGATGTTTCTGTGGGCCGAAGCCGTGGCTACTGCTTGTTACACACAAAACCGTTCCCTTATTCACACACGTCACGATAAAACCCCATACGAGTTAGTACACAACAAGAAGTCTGATCTCACATTTTTCTGAGTCTTTGGTGCTCTTTGTTACCCTACAAATGACCGTGAGAATCTTGGGAAACTGCAACCAACGACTGATATTGGAATCTTTGTTGGTTACGCACCAAACAGGAAGGGTTACAGAATCTACAACAAAGGACCGGACAATAATGGGACTATTTCACGTTAATGTTCGATGAGCTGACTGAGCAATTGGCTCTATACAATTCAGTTCAGGACACGCTCCTACCCTGTTGACGCATGGTCTATCAGTTCAGGGGCCGTACCAATCCGGGCTCTGCTATTCCATTTGCACCTCCCACAAATTAAGAATTGGAGATGTTATCCCAACCCATGTTTGATGAGTATTTAATCCAGGGTATCCGTCAGATTCCATTTCTAATGTAGCTCAAGACCCGGTCATACTAAGCTCCATCTGTGTCTATTGCTATTAATCTGGACGCACCTTTCGGGAATAAAAAAAATATTTAAAAAGGCCATATTAAGCACCACTGGATCATCATTCCTCCTCGTATCATCATGGTTCTAGGCAGGTGAGCCATCGCAGAAGTTAATCCATTTGACATGCAGCTGATCACGACCTTTATTAATGTGTTTTGCACCAGGCGATAACTCTGAAGCTTCATCATAGGAGGGAATCAACATACATGATCAGCCAACCTCTCAAACATCAATGAAATGTCCGGATAATGGATGACTCTCATCCTCTTGATAGCATCATTGGGAATTCCTCGAGACCCGAGTATCCCACTAGGAAACAGCTTGCCTACGGTTGCTTTGGTGGTGCTTCTACAATTTCGGTACTGTCCAAAGTCGAACCGAAAAACTTTAACTGCACGCTACTGAAGACTAACTGGTTTTCAAGCCATGCAGCGCGGAAAATCATGAATTTGATCGAATGGATGTATGGGATTAGTACCACCTCAAGACAATGCCATGATTTTGCCTCTTAAGTGGATTTATAAGGTGGAAGCTAAGCTTGTGGGGTATGGTGATGTGTTAAAAAACAAGGCACGTCTCGTTGCAAAAGGATTTCGTCAAGAGGAAGGTCTAGACTTTGAAGAATCCTTCGCCCCGGTTGCTCGTCTTGAAGCAATCAGGATATTCATTGCCAATGCTGCCAGCAAAAACATGACAGTTTATCAAATGGACATGAAAACTGCATTCTTAAATGGCGAGCTCAAAGAAGAAGTCTATGTCCACCAACCGGGAAGGCTATGTTTGATACAGAAAATCCACATCATGTCTTCGTCTGAAAGAAGGAAGCACTTTTCAGGGTTAAAAAGGCTCCTCGGAGCATGGTATGACACTCTGTCAAAGTTTCTTCTGGCTCAAGGATTCTCCAAGGGTGTCGTCGAACTTCACCTTGTCATTCGAAAAACAGGCCAAACACACTCTTCATGTTCAAATATTGTTGATGTTATCAATATTTGCCTCGACCGTCCTAAAGACTTATGACCGTTATCTAATGATTTGAGAGTTCTAAATTTTCAAATGTCGATGATATACTATTTCTACCGATGTTCAATGACACACTTATTTCAAAGGTTTGGACTTTGGGTCACGGGTTGCTGGGGTCCAAATATCATTTTTCTTAGGGTTACAAATCTCTCAACTTCCTAGAGGTTTTTCATTAAATCCATCTAAGTATGCAAATGAGATTTTAAAGAAATTTGATCTTCATTAAAAGCCCACTTCACCCTATATCCCACATAGACCCCTTGTTGACACTCCTATGGTGGGAGCGAACAAAACTGGATGTGGATCTTCAGGGACCACTTGTTGAACCAGACCAAGTATCGCCCAGCATGATTGGGGTCTATGATTGTACATCTCAGCCAAGTAGGCCTGACCTTGTATTTGCTGTGTGCATGTGTGTAGAAATCAAGCTAGCACACTAAAACGCACCTTGAGGCGTTTAAAAGGGTCTTTTCGGTATCTCCTAGGAAACCACATTCACATATGGGTCTTTGTATCGAAAAGACGCCGCCATGGCAACTACAGCATACGCAAACGAGATCATTGAGGTTGTCAAGACACTAGCAGAAGTACAGATGGCACGTGCTCAGTTCCTTGGTGCATAAGTTAGTCAGCTGGTCATCAAAGAAGCAAACAGTTACGTCCATCTCGTTACAGAGGCCCCATGATAATCACAGAAAATTGTCAAAGCCAAATCATATTTTAAAAAAAAAAAAAAAAATTTAATAAATTAAAATAATAAAAAAGCATTTGCAATCTGACCAAAACCTAAATGTTTTTAAACAAAAATATAAAGATACTAATGTCAACAACCCAAAATACAGATATTAAATTGTTTCTGACCATCAACATACAACAGATAAAGATACTAATTTCTATTAAGTGGACTTCATCTTTCTTGTAGGTGGAAATGGTGGTGGAGCATTAGGAGCATTAGGAGCAAACAAAGCAAGTACACATCCTGTCATAGCTATTTTATTGTACCATCTTAGAGTAGTAGAAGCAACTTGTGCATTAGAAGTAGATGCAATAGAAGCTTTGGATATTGTGGAAGTGTAAGTAGTGAGAGCTTTAGATCTTGTGGAAGTGGAGGCAGTGGGAGCTCTGGATCTTGTGGAAGTGGAGGCAGTGGGAGCTCTGGATCTTGTAAAAGTGGGGGCAGTGGGATCTTCATCATTGGAAATTTAAACCACTTCTGCAAGCATTGCCTCATTAGCATTCTTTGCATTCTTAGCCTTTTTTGCCTTCAATTCTGCCTCCTTTTCTTTTTTTGCCTCATTTGTCTTCAATTCGGCCTCCTTTGTTTCCTTTGCCTCCTTTATCTTCAATTCTTTCTTCTTTGCCTCTTTTGCATCTTTTTCCAGCTTTACCTCCTTTGCCTTCTTTGCCTTTTTAGCCTCCTTTACTTTCTTTGCCTTTAGCAACCTACCAAAATCACCTTCAAGCTTTTTATTCTATTTTCAAGATCAAGAGTATCAAGATCATCTTCATGATCATCAACCTGCTTTGCCTTTATTGCCCTGGCCAAATCCACTTCAAGCTTTCCTAATCTGTTTTGATTATCATGCATCTTTCCTTTTCCCTTATCATCTACAAGACAATAAGTTAAGACAGGTTAAATCCTAATTGACTCAGTAACTAAGAAGCTTGACCCAATACAATCATATGCGTACCTTTTTTCACCTTCAAATGATCATGCTCTGCCTCCTTTACCTTTCTCTTATCGTCTACAAGCTTTCCCTTTCCTTTATCATCTACAAGACAATAAGTTAAGACAGGTTAAATCCTAATTGACTCAGTAACTGAGAAGCTTGACCCAATACAACCATATGCATACCTTTATTCACCTTCAAATGATCATGCTCTGCCTCATTTCCCGTTCCTTTGTCATCTACAAGTTAACAGGTTGAAACAAGTTAAATGTACATATACAATACACTTCCAAACAACCTATAAATGCAGTTTGCAAATAATACACTAACCTTTCCCATATTTCAGCCACAAGTCTTCGAGTATGACATAAGCTATTTCATCCTCACATTTCCATTTATTCTCATATTTCTTCAAAACATAGTCAACCACCCCATCAGTCACCACTAACTTTGTATAATTCTTAACTGTGGCATTCTCAGATTCTACCATGGATAAGAATTTCTCTACAGAACAAATTGCAAACTATTAGGGGTGTTTGTAATTACCATATTAGGGGTGTTAGGAACTACCATTAAAACCATGTATAAAGTCTCATGCATAACAAGGCAACAAAAACACTAACCTTTCATGATAGAAATTGCCATATCCTTACTTTCTTTTGCAACCTCTGTTTTTGCTTCTTTGTCTCTATAGAATGTGTCATATACATCATCCCATATGATATCAGTCCATGAATCATCTTCCATCCAATTCGTCTTGCCATATTTAGGCATAACATACCCTTCCATTATATCTTTTGTAATTTTAACTTAACCCCAATCAATGTGCTTTGAATATACTTTCATTTTTGAATCTAACAAACAAAAATTAAAGGTTACTACAACAACACACATTCATAAAACTCACTTGGATGCAATCTTAGAGCGAGCGAGTGGCATCTTCGAGAGAGGAACATACTTGAATGATCGAGCGTGGTTGTGTGTAAAATGACGGGAGGGAGTTATAGGTAAAATTGATGTTGTTTAATGTTGCAAACATGGTCCTTGGGGAATTATTGATGTGGTGTGACAAAAATACCCCTACAGCTTAGCAGTGAAATGGATGGGATTATGGTCAAATGACCGATCAACCAATTTTGGTCAACTACAGGGACGTCCGGTGTAATTAACGTCGAAACAGAACGAAACCTGCAATTTTGGTATAACCAAAAGGACGATCTTTATAATTACCTCTTATATTCGAACATGTTGCATTCTAATATAACATTTAGTGATTCATTTTAAAATGACGTGCATTAATTTATTCTTTTGATTCTTCCAATATATTAATGCTTATATTTTTGGCTCACTGAATAATTTATAATTATATTTTTGTAAGAACTTTAGTACATAATTGTTTTAACTTGAAATTGGACGTTATCTTGTAAAAGTTATAAACGAACTAGTGTTATATAAATCAATATAATAATACAAAATATAAATTATACCTTATATTTAAAAGGCAAGATCGTTGCCCCGAGGCACTGCCATTAATGCTATTATAATACCCGGCCCGACCCGGGTTAATTTGGGTTTCCCTCTCTTTTTCTCTCTCGACAAAACACGTAGCAAGTACGTGTCCTCTCCTCCCTCCTCTCCTTCACACACACTCCTTCTGGATCTGACTAATATCTCTCTCTCCTCTCTAACAAATCAAACAAACCCACCAAAAGTAGTTTCATCTTCGTCTCCCATTTTCATTCGTGAATATTCACTTCTTTTTATGAACCATTGATGGGGGTTTTGAGAGCAGTGAGGCGCTATTAGAAAAAAAAATCACACGCAGCAAATTATCATCTCTTAGAACCATCGGAACCATAATTGATATCCCCATCTGTCTCTTCTCTCTCGCCTGAAACCATCCACCGTGTTATACCTTGGATTTCTGATGTTACCACCACAACGGAGCTGGTACCAAATGTTTTGAGGATCTTTTGAGTTTTTTGATTTTCACTCAATTGTATCTTAATAAATGGTAATCTTTGTTTATGGATTTTGATGATGTAGGTTTGTGGGATTTTGTTATGTGGTTGCGTCATTTGGGCAACATAAAATTACAGCCTTGATGTATATACTTTTCTCTCTTTTTTATGTTTTAATCTTAAATTTTTGGCTTTAATATGTCATTAGATATTAGGTTTATGAACTTTTTGTTATGACATATTGTTTGTGGTTTAATTTTATGTGGTAATTTGGATTTTTTGTTAGTTGTAAGGTTTTTACAAATTTAGTTGTTTATTTAACACATGTATCTTGTGGGTTTTTTCAACGTGTTTGGAATAGGTAGTTACAAGGGTGTTTGTCGTAGCTTATTAGCACGAATGAGCCCATCTTAGGGGGCGTTTGTTTTCGCTTATATAGCAGGCTTATGGCTTAACTGAGTTTACGCTTATGATTTATAAGCTCATTTTTTGTGGCTTATTTTGAAACTTTCGAAATCAGCCACATAAAGTGGAAATGAAACATAAGCCCAAAAACCAATACGCGTAGGCCGGGCTAATAAAGACCGAAACAAACACGCCATTACTGTTTAGATATTTTGGACGCGAGTTATTCTTCATCACATAAGCCGTAAGCGACTCATTCAACATAAGGGTCACGCTCCTCAAAAAAAAAAGGGGGGGGGGGGATAATCTTACACAAAATACGATTAAGTGGTATTTTGCCTTTTTGCAATTTTTTACTCGTCCTACTCGGTGTCAGTTAAATATGATATAATACTACTTCGATGCATTTACTTTTTAATGGGTTGATTTGGGTTGTGTTTGTATTTAAAACTGGCTTCGCTAGATTCTACTGAACATTGGCTTTAGTTGACTTGAATTGATTTGGAAATTAACATATTACATTGATGTCAACATATGCGTGAAATATCCCCAGTGTTGACTTTTTGATTAAACTTAAGGATGATACTGAATTAATTTGTTGTATTGACTGTATTTAGATAACATGGAAGAAGCAGGAGCACACGTTACTGACTACTGAGAAACCCACAAAATGGATCAGTACGTCTTGACTTAGACTTGGAAAATGACGATGATTATATGATTACAGACGCACCATCAGTTAGAGATCTCGACCAATCCTCTTAGGTTTATTAGAAAGAATGCTTGCATTTGAGCCTAAGGATCGTCCTACTTCCGAGGAGGTAATTTTTATTTATTAAATTTTGTTTCTCTGGATTCAAATATTTCATATTTACTGAGGAAAGTGAAAATTTTCTTTGTTCCAAGCTCTTTCGGATCAATATTTTAAGAATTTGGCCAAGATTGAGAGGGAGCCTTCTGCTTAGCCTGTTACAAAGATGGAATTGGAGTTTGAACGAATAAGAATTACCAAGGAAGATGTCCGATCTTCTAGAGGAACACGTACATCATTTTATAATGCAAATTAAAAGGTGACTTTTTGATGTTACTTGGAACTTCTCTCACGTGGCGTCGCCAAGTATTTAATGGCTGTTGTTTTCTTGCAGTAATGAGAACTTGGTCAGAGATACATATTTGCGCCAAAACATGGACGAACAAGGCTGGATCTTCGTTTGCTTAATAGCAGGCTTCAAGATAAGCATATGTTAGTTTTCTTTTTTACTTCCAGGTACAAAGTTATTTAGACCATTGTTCACAAGCAAATATCATATATGAGAGTCACATTTGAGTTTACTTCATTCAATAAATATATGATATTCTTTATGGTTGTTTGCAATGTCTTTTATTATTATTAAATAAATTTATGAAGCGTTGGTCTATAGTTAGATATCCATATGTGATCCAAATCGATGTGAGTCAAGTGTCAAAAAGAAATAGAAACTCAGTTACGTGATCCCAAACATTGGTTAACACTAAAAGAAATTTAAGAATCCTAAAATCCCCAATCAATAATTCATTCATTAACCTCCAACACTCCATCAAATTCTTTTTATTAAATTTTATTTGTCAAATTCGGTTGATCACATAAGTGTATTCTTTTGATAAATTGGTTTAGGATGTTTCTAGATTAAAAAAACCCCGGTGTCGACCAATTTGACATGTCAGTTATAAAATATAACACACTTATAAATGGGTCGAAATTGTCGCTCTTACAATGGCAGTTTCTTGCAGGAAATTTAGTGTCTTATATATGTACGCCTAAAGTGCCACACAACCGACAAGGTGAAAGAGGGAAGCGATGGCTAAAGTGAAGGCGAAATAGCGGTATGCTGTTGTGCAGCACACGTCATATTCTTGGCGTCCCACATTTGTTGAGTGAGTTCAGGTACTGTGAGTGCACGGTATTGTTGGGATCCACGTGAGGTAAGTGGAGCGAAACCAACCATGAAGAAATGGAGACGGGGAATGGGATTAGATTCACAACAAGTTTTCCAAGATCAGAGTTGAGCTGACGAGGAAAACTCAAACAGTAGGTGACCCCGGACATTGTTGCAGAAATGAGATGGTTTAGATCACCAACTGTTACAAAAAAATTACAATGTCAGTTTACTAAAACGAAATAAGTTTATATATGGAATACTAACAACTTGGGTAGTCAACCTGAGAGTTCTGAAGCAAATATCATACAATGAGAATGAAGGTATGCATTTCTTTTAACTTTTCCTACTTAAAGTTTCAAATGAACGTTCATAATTTTAAATGTATTTCGTTTTCTGAGCAGCCTCCCCGGACTCTACAGATTGGAATCGAGCAACATCTGAAAGGCGTTCAGACATTTGGCTTGATGTAAAAAGATGTGTGGTAATAGAAAATGCACCAGAGTGTGTTGTGGAAATTAACACCACCAACAGAGGTGAGAGGTGTGATGATTTTAGCTTCATGGTCGAGTCAAGCAGCAATCGAAGAGCCAGAAATACTAGATTATGTCGCGGATAGATTCCAGCAGTTATCGTAACATTAACTATGGTGACGCTCGTCTCTCAAGAGTGATAGCTCATAAGTTTACTTTTCTCATTTCGATAGCTGCTAAATCATGACCCCCCCCCCCACCCCCCCCCATTTCCCTATGATTTGTTACATTCGTTGCGTAACCGCGGGAATTGTAACCTTTTCGAAGGTGTAGTTGACGCAGCTGAAGACAGTAGGTAGATGGCTGGATGAGTACGCTGCTAGATTCGTCATATATGTTGGCTACCTTGAATCTCAACTCTACTCTATGTCAGCTTAAAGTCCTAATACTCCAAGCCAAGAAATTGTGCGCATATAAAGAATGCGAGTAGTGCTCGCGTGTGATTGTGCTTCGTTGCAGGTGCCGAATGATCAGTCAATAAAGAAGTCGCCTAAGAGATATCGAATCAGTCGTGAAGTCGCAAAGATACATAGTCGCGATCTACAGCGTACAGTACAGATACAGATGTGTATAACTGTATCTAAAGCCGGAAGCAAACTAGCTAGGGATAAGAGATGCCTCAGGTCTATCAGTCAATCAGTGGTGCAATTGAGAGAGAGAAGATGATCTACTAAAGCAGCTCTCAAGAGAGGATTCCATTGTTTACCACGCCAGAGAGTGCCTATCTGTCATTAAGTCCGCGCGATAATGGACTCGCCTACTATATGCTCCCGCAAATGGGCCTATCTGCACTCGTTAAGCCCACATCTCTCAGCACTTAGCTCCTTTTGAACTTTTATTCGCAACCCGCAAGGGCCAGTTTGAAGAGTGGCAAAGATTGTTTATAACTAGAAATGGAATAAACAAAGACAAGGGCTGAAGTTGCTATTTCCCAAAGTTCAAACGAGTTTTTACCCATTTCAGTTATAAAAAAAGGGCGGGTAAATCCCATTCACTGTTCATCGTCTTCCCAAACGTACCCTTAACTCAAAACAAAGGGGTTTTCACAATTAGAGGGTACAAAGGACAATTTAGGTGTCCAAGTACTCCTTGGCAGTAAGAAACGTCACTCCCCATCTCTGATTGGTCCAATCCCAAAGGAAGAATGCCACGTCAGAACAAGAAAAGCACAATGGAATGTGGGGTTTTGTGCTAAAACACTCACAAAAGAAGGCACAATAGCCATTCATAAGAGAAAGAACACTGGCAAATCTTAAGGTGCACAACTTGATCAAATCTGCCAAATTGATGCTCAAATGATTGAGAAATTGATTGGCCAGGATTAAAAGGATTGGGGGAGCACGGCAAGAGGCTAGACGGATCCAAGGCAGCCCTATAAATAGGGGGACCTCACCTCACACAATCCGAAATATGTAGTTTTCTATCTAGAGTCGTAGCTTAATTTAGTTGTAGCTTAAATTTTAATTTCTAGCTTAATGGTGTTTTTAATCTTGTAATTTTCCCTTCAAGTAATGTAAGAAAGCTTTTTATTAATGAAATCCAGTTTTTCTTAATCTCTCCAAATTTCTTTTTCATAAGCTCTCTTAACTAAGCTAAATTCTCTCAATAAGCTCTTAATAAGCTCTTTCAGTCTATAAGCTGAAATAGAGCTTAATCAATTCAGATTTAATCCTTTCCAAACCTTAAAATAGTGTAACTTACATTGATCATGGAATTTATTGGGATTGAGCTTTTGGAAGGAGAACCAAACATGGAAGGGTTCCCATGGACTTTACCCTAGCTTATTAATAAGCTAGGGAGCTTGTAGCTGCCCTATTTTGGAACCTCTTGTTTAGCTAGAGGAGTTTGTAAGTCTCTCCTTTATTTCCTTTATTTCTTGCTTTAAATAATAGTTCTATAGCTTTATAAACTTAGATCTGCTTATTTGCTTATTGAATTTGCTTATTAGTTGCTTATTTCTTTTTATTTATTTTTACTAGTACTTATTAGTTATATGCCTTCATCTGTTTTTACTTAAATAGATATAGATCATTAGTTACTAATTTCTGTCATAAAAATCCATAAAATCCAAAAATATTAGTTAAATTAGTGTAGATTTTAGAATTATGCTTAATCAGTTGTTAGAACATGTTAAATAAGTTAGTTATAAGCTATTAGTAATCTAGTTGTTAAGTATTGATCAGTAGTTTTCCAAATTAATAGCTTAACCAAATTCTGTCACTTATAAAGGGGTGTTTGGTTTAAGTAGTTTTGACCTCAAAAAGTTAAATTAGGAAATGCAATTTGTTTTAGTAAGTTGAGTTTTCATTTAAAATCAGTAGTTTAAGAGTTTTTAAAAGTTAGTTTGCTAATTTTCAAAAGACATGGCTTATAATCTTAGTTTTTACACCAGGACAGTTTTTCCTTTCTTTTAGCTTGTTAAATTTTGATCCAAAGCCCTTAAGGCTTGGATTTTGCTTGTATTGTGTCTATCCACACAATTTGAGTAAGTTTAAGGTATTGATAGTCACTAGGATAGCCTGCACTCTTTGTCTTTGGGTACTGCCAAGTGCACCAGCAGTACTAACTTATGTTAGTACTGCTGACATTTAAGCCCCAATTTAAGCTAGCAATATTAGGATCTAGTAGCTTACCTTTTAGCATTTTATAGTTTAGTTATAGCTTAATATAGATTAAGGCTTAAATTTTATTTTCTAGCTTATTCTTCTAGCTTATTTTGCTGTCAAAAGTCATTTAAAAACTTAAAAAGTCAAAAACAGTAGGTTAGATACTTAGTTTATTAAAATCTTAATTCTAGCTTAAGATAGTAGTTTTTTATAGCTTAAATAGATAGATTATAAGTAGCTTAACTAGTTTTCAAAAGCTTATAGTCTAGTTTTGTCTTTTGAGCTTAATAGCTTATTTAGATTTTGTGCTAATTTGCTTATTTTCTGAGTTTGCTTAGTTCATGCTCAATTTCAGTTGCTTAAAAGTATTTCCAGCTTAATTTTCTTTTCCTACATAGTTTAAGCATCTCATAAGCTTCCTAGAACACTTTTCCTTTTTAGTTTTAAGCTTAATTTGAGCTTGTTATAAGCTCTTAAGTGAAAATAAGCTCAAAACCCCTCTTTCTGAGGTCAGCTTAAAAATAAGCTCTTACTGAGCTTATTTGTGAGTTTAAGCCCAAGTAGCTTTTATTAAGTTTGTTCCCACCAGCTTCCTTTACAACTTTGCTCTTTCAAGTTTTTAGTGATAAGCACTTTTTAAATTTGAGCTTATAATTGGACTTTAGTTATTATCGGGTTGGGCCTCAGGGACTGTTTGTGTAACTTTCAAACTTTATTTGTGTCTTAGTTAGTCCTTGCACGTTAGTTACTTTAGCTCAGTTAAGTCCTTTTCCCTTTTGCACCATTAGTCCCTAAGTTAGTTATAAATTAGTTTTATTTAGTTTTAATTAATAATTAGGGTTATGTTTTAATTAGTTTAATTAGTCTTAAAATAAAAAGTAAGAATTAGGGCTTTTATTTTTAGTAATTTTCTGCACTTTTTCTTTATTTAGAGTAAATTTTATAAAAAATTTAGGATTTTATTTTAATAGTTTTATTATTTTTTTAGTTTCTAACTAGTTTAAAACTTAAAAAAATCTTATCTTTAAATCTAAAAAGCCAAAAATAGTAATTCTCTTTTCCAAAATTTTCTTTTTACTTATTTTATTAGGGAAAAATTTAATCTCAATTATTTTTATATTTTTATATTTTTAATTGTTGCTTTTTATTTAGTAGATATAGATTATCAAATCATCTATTTTCTCATTCAAATCAGAATCCAAGTTTAAAACGAGGTTTCAATTTCACTAGTCGTTGGGATAAACGACCCGGGTGATCATACTTATCCGGTAATATACGTATTATATATTATATTATATATATTTTTGAGAGTGAATTTTATCAAGGGTAACTTGGTAATTTTCTTAATTACTCTTAAAGTTATATTAATATAGTATATTTTAAGTGTATAAAACTCTCGATCACGTAACGACTCTCCTTTCTTGTAAGTGAACTTATCGAATTCATCATACAGCTTGCACTCTCGTTCTTGTTTTGTTAATGACGTTCCTTGCATAAGCAGTTTAATCTTCTCCCAAAGATCTTTTGCTACACGATGTTGACTCACAAGAGCATAGATTTCAGTTGGAAGGCCTTGGAGAATGATGTTAATTGCTTTGATGTCACAATCAGCTTGAATGGCTTCAGCGGGAGTAAGTTTAATATATTCCTTAAGTCTTGTAACCCCATCCACAGTGATTGACAAAATATAATATTTAATCAACTTAAACCGGAGGTATAATCAATTTCAATATCCAGGTGAGACATATTGGTCCCAAAATCGTAACTAAAGAATTAAACACTTGCCATTTGTGTCCTCACAAGTACGGCTCACCTTGAAAAGCAATTTTTCAATGAGCTACCGTGAAGTATAGATTATTTGGATTTAATGACACTTCGTGTAAACGATTAAAAGTCAACGTTAAAAAAAATAGAGAAAAGTATGCTTTTTGATTTTTAGTTTTTTTTTTCTTTTATTATGCGCATGAGAAATCGTTCGCAAATCTCGAAGACGTCCGTCAACAACAAACACTTACCGTTTTTCGATGAAAATTTAGATTAGAAGAACCATTGTTGAACAAAACGTTGTTCCAATGGCCGACAATCGAACAATGGCCCAAATGTTACAACACCCATCGAGGGGTATGAAGATGCTATAGTTTTCCACCGATCAAAGCAATAATTTCGAGCTTAAACAACCAATAATCAATCTTGATGCAAGTAAAAAGTTTAACGGGTAGACAAGACCCTCTACAATTTTACCTTCGATTATTTTAAAACAAGGTCAACTTCAACGTTTAGGACATGCCCGAAGTCCGAACACTCGATAAAGCTTTTAGTTTTTACCTTATTTACTCAAGACGGTGAAGCCCGGGACTGGTTTAGACAAGGAACTCTCCTAGATCCAATTCTCACTATGGGGACGACCTTTTATCAAAATTCATAAATCAATTATTCCCCACCTGTCAAAACCACTTACTATCGGAATGAGATCATTACTATTTTTTTTTTTTTTTTTTTTTTTTTTGGGTTTTTTTATTTTTTTTTTTTTTTTTTTTTTTTTTTATTTTTTTTTTTTAGGATTTTTTTATTTTTTCATAACTTTTTTTATTTTTTTTTGTTTATTTTTTATTTATTAGAGTTTATGAATATTTTTTTTTTTTTTTGTTTTTTTTTTTTTTTTTTTTTTTATTTTTTTTACTTTTTTTTTTTTTATTTTTTTTTTTTTTACGTTTTTGAGTTTAATACTTTTTTGTTTTTTTTTTTTTTTTTATTATTATTTAACTTTTTTTTTTTTTTTTTTTTTTTTTTTTTTTTTTTTTTATTTTTTTTTTATGTTTTTTTTTTTTTTTTTTTTTTTTTTTTGGTTAGTAGATTTTATTTATACTTTTTTTTACTTTTTTTTTTTTTTTTTTCCAAAAACCCAAACGAAACCTTCAATGAATCATGGGAACCGTTTAAAGAATCCTATCGTCAATGTCCTCACAATGGCTTCTCGAGAACTACTACCAACTCGATACTTTTTACAATAATTTGAATTCAAACGATCCAAGATGCCTTAGATATCCGCCGCGGTTGGCAATATCTTAGACATAGAAGGCCTTCAAGAAGGATTAAGCGAATATAATGAAAGCAAGTCAAAAAGTTCGTTTACTCAAGAATTCGTGCTAGTGATTTCAAGAGTGAGTACGGATCGTGTGGGGTGGGTGGTGGGGGTGTCGGTGGATGATGTGGGAGTTTCTCCTCTTTCCTAATTTTCGTTCACCTGCTAATAAATTCTTTCGATTGCAACAAATAGCCGCTACTCTCGAGGATAAGATGACTATCAATATAAACCAAATGAATGAATGAGAATGAAAGCTTTAGTTTATTACTACTCCCAGCACATTCCGTCAAAGCGGTTTGAGGAATTATGTAGTCACTTGTGTGATCGAATACAATTTATTAACCATAGTCCTATAACGTCGAGGTGGGAAATGATTTTTTCCCGTTTCTTCATGACAACCAACCAACAATTTCAACAAACTCAGCCGTAGTGTAATTTTATCAAAGAAACCAACCTCCCAATTTGGCAAGTCAAATGAAACCACCGGGTTTCAATCAACCAAATGTCCAAAACAACCAAAACCGTTATCAAGGGAACAATTTCAATTCAAATCAAAACCGTGGAAATAATTTTAACCAAAACCATCAAAACCATCAAGGTCAAGTTTTTCAACCACCAACCAATCAACCACCGGTTTATCAAGTTCCACCATATCAGGCTCCTACGCCCCAAATTCAAGGTGTTTCGAAAACGGATTTTGAAAACTACGTCAAGGCAAACGATGCGGTGTTAAAGAATGTTCAAAATCAAGGTCAAAATTTGCAGAATCAAATGGCTAATTATGATATGATTGGACAAGTCAATTGTGATCAATTACAAAAATTCAGCTTCATTTTCAATCAACCTCAAATCCAGGAACTCTTCCAAGTCAAACCGTGACTAACCCTCGTCAGCAAATTAATGCTATCACCACAAGGAGCGGTAAGACTTTGGAAGAATCTTCGATTCCTCTTATTCCTACACCCCAGATAATTATTATGTATATATTGATCTATTCCTTCAAAAAACCCGAAACAAAACCCGAGAAGTCAACGAAAAAATGTGCAAAACATCCAAAACTTGGAAATTTAAAGAATTTATTATTAAACAAAAAAATAAAAAAAAAAAACAAACAAAAAAACCAAAAAACAAAAAAACCAAAAATAAAAACCAAAAAAAAACATAAAAAAAAATTAAAACAACAAAAAAAAACCAAAAAAAACAACAACACCCCCAAAAAAAAACACAACCAAAACCACCAACCACCAACCAAAAAAAAAAAAATAGAAAAACCAAAAAAAAAAAAAAAAAAAAAAAAAAAAAAAAATAAAAAAAAAAACAAAAAAAACCACCAAAAAAAAAAAAAACCAAAAAAAAAAAAAAATGACCCAAAAAAAACAAAAAAAAAACAAAAAAAAAACAAATCAGTACAGTAAAAACACCAACCAAACCAAAAAAAAAAAAAAATTAACCCAAAAAAACCAAAAAAAACCAAGCCATTAAAAAAAAACAAAAACAAAACAAAACAAAAAAAAGAGACAAACAAAAAAAAAAAAAGCCTAAAAAAAACCAAAACACAAAAAAGAAAAAAAAAAAATAAAACCAACCAACACCAAAACCACAAAACAAAAAAAACCAAACCCAAAAAAAAAAAAAAAAAAAAATAAAAAACCCTAAAAACAAAAAAAAAAACCCACGAATAAAAAACAAAACAAAAAAACCGAAAAACCAACAAACCCCCAAAATACAACAAAAAAAAAAAAAAAAAAACAAAAAAAAAAACGAACAAACCAAAAAAACCAAACAAAACCAATAAAAAAAAAGATACCAAAAAAAAAACCAAAAAAAAGAAAAATAACCAAAAAAAAAAGACTAAAATAAAAACCGACCAAAACACAAAGAAAAAAAAAAAACCAAAAAAAACAAAAAAAAAAAAAACAATAACCAACAAAAATAATCACCCAAAAAAAAAAAAACAATAAACACGTAGGAAAAAAAAACACACAAACCCACAAAAAAAAACAAAAAAAAAACCAAAAAACCACCAAAAAAAAAAAAACAAAAAATAAAAAAAAACCAAAAGAAAAACCAATAAATTACCAAAAAAACAAAAAAACCAACAAAAAACAAACAAAAAAAACCGAAACCAAAAAAAAACCAACAAAAAAACCAAACAAAAAAAATAAAAAAAACCAAATACAAACCAAAAAACAAACCAAATAACGACCTTAAACCAAAAGACCAAAACCAAAAAAACAAAACCAAACAAAAAAAAAAACCAAAAAAAAAAAAAACCAAAAAGAAAAAACAAAAAAAAAAAAAACCAAAAAAAAAAAAATAAAAAAACCGAAAAAACAAAAAAAATAACCAAACCACAACCCAAAAAAAAAACAACAACAAAACTAAAACCAACCCAAAAAACAAAACAAAAAACCAAAAAAACCAAAAAAAAAAAAAAAACAAAAAAAAAAAAAAAAAAAAGAAAAACCCAAACCAAAAAAAAAAAAAATACCGCACATGTCCCATCTCTAGGGGAAGAAAATTCCATTTTTATTGAAATCCCAAAACCAAAAGCAAAGAAAACCGTTAATCTTGATCCTAATTCTCCAAATCCTAATTCGTATCCATCTAAACTTCCATATCCCGAGAGGATGAAAGTGAGAGAACACGATAAACCAAGTGCTCAACATAGCCGGTTTTTAAAGATGTTCAAACAACTTCGTTTAGAGATTGGATTGAAAGATGCTCTTGTCGAAATGCCAAAGTTCAACAAATGGTTAAGCTCGTTGCTAAGGAACAAAGAGAAGCTCGAGGAGATCGCCATCACAACTGTGAATGCTGAATGTTCCGCTATCATCATGAACAAAGTCCCCGAGAAGCTCGAAGATCCAGGAAAATTTCTTATCCCATGTGCTTTACAAGAACTCAATAGGACTAGTGCTTTAGCCGCTTCAGGAGCTAGCATTAATCTTTTACCTCATTCTATCTATAAGAAACTTGAGCTTGAAGCTTTGACTCTTACTCGTATGACACTCGAGCTTGCCAATCGTTCGATTACTCACCCGATGGGCATAGCCGAGGATGTTGTAGTTAGAGTTGATGAATTCACTTTTCTTGCGGATTTTGTGGTGGTTAATTTTGAACCCGACCCGAGAGTGCCTATTATTCTAGGAAGACCTTTCCTTCGCACCGCGAAAGCTCTCATTGATTTGTACGAAGAAACATTAACTTTAAGGGTAGGAAAGGAAGAACTTGTTTATTATGCCGATAAAAAGTGAGAAAAACCAAAAGTACGCATTGTTCCTCACAGATGCACATTTCTTAATCGACTTTTTCAAAAGATGATGCCGTTTAGTGAATTACCACTACTTCCATACCTGAAGAAACCTTCTCACTATTTCTTCTCCGTGAAGATTAGTGATAATTTTGAGAAGTTCGCCGATGAACTTGCTCCTCTTAATTCGTTACCACCGGGTAATGATGATTCAACTCTTAAGACGGACTTGCATGAAGAGAATTTTCAAGAAAATGTCGAGATAAAAAATTCCAACGAGCCAGTTTTACTCAACACTCCTTTATCCGATAAAGTTGAGTGTTTTGCTCCTGAAGACCAATAAGAGAGATCTGAGATTTTCATATCTAATGAAATATCTTCTAACATAGAGAAGTGATAATATCGATTCAGAAGGTGAACATAGCTTTTCATTATATAAACTACTTAGTGATGGATGATACCCATAATCTCAGCTTCCGAAGTAATTCCGATCATGAGCCAGAGCAAAGAATCTTCAAATTACTTTTTCCTCCAAGAAGAGTCCGCTACACCATGAGTTCGCCACGAACCAATTAACCTCTCTGTATGAGGAAAGATCTAGAATTTGAGTAATTAACTTATCGTATAGACCAGTGCTTTGGGAAATCTTAACATCCCAAGGGGAAATGTTTCAACAAAATTCATTTAATCGAGTCTCTCCCATATCTCCAATCCCATAGAGGAACGTGAGCTCTAAACACTAAGTAGATCGAAATTTTTCTTCTTATTTCCAATGATATTAAATCCCACCAGGTATTGTAGGATGCTGATTCCGAATATGAAGTAAATGAGTCACTAACCTGATCATAAGATGAATCCGAACAATTCCTCAGACCTCCACCAAAACCTCCGGATATTAAGAAATATTTTGTGAACCCCGAAGCGGTAGTTTGATAATCAAATAGAGTTAAGGGGTGTTCTAAAATTTCAGATATTATGACCGGTATTTAACTCTACCCACGCCTTCCCACCCTATTTACAGAAATGGACCTTAATTTCCGTATTTACACCTTCTAGAATGAGGACAACATTTTTCGTACCTGCCTTGCAATCTCCACCTAGAGCCGGTGGCTTCTCTTCGAGATGGAACTTTCATGGCTTTAATGAAAGCCCGATTGAGATCTTTTCTTCCATTTACTCTCCCTAAGATAACCCAATCAGGCTCGAGTCCCGAGCTGCGCGACTCGGTTTGAACAAAAACAAGCCGCTTCGTGGGAAGTATCACCTCGTTGCTATCCTTTCTATTTTCATTCTAATTTTTCTATTATCTAATAGTGTTTGTTGAGAGAGGCTTTGTACTTCTTTCCGATAACTCCAAGTTTTTTATGTTGTTTGATTTTTGTGATTTTTTGTAGGAATCTGAACCCAACATATTCTTTGAAGCCTCTCGTGTCCGTTGATTTGTACCCGATCTCCTCCGAGCATCACATCCTTTGTGTTGAAATTAGTTGGGGAGATGCCGATATCCTTTCTCATAATCGATTAACTGTTTATCTTTGCATACTTCATAAACGGCTTAGATATTCGTAAGTACATCCGACTTTAAACATTGATGACAATGTATCGATTTAGTTTTGGGAAGGAGGAATCTATCGATTTGATGTGTGCTTGCGTTATTGTATTTGTTCTCACTACCCGTTAATTCCCGACAAAAAAAAAGCAAAAATTTTAAATTTTTTTATTCATATAAAGGTATATATCGTATAAATATAGATATAAATAGTATATATATGATATAATATATAAATATAATATATATAGATATAAAATCTATATAAATATAATTGGTAAGACACAAAATGTAGGTTTTCGTGTGTAATGAATAAGAATGTAAAGTTTTGACGCCGGATCAGTCCACGTATAGATATCAGAGGCTTTATCCCATAACAATTAATGATGATATTTGTGCTAGTCTCACACAGACTTTCAAACAATTTTAACTTGAATGTTAGTAAAAGATAGAAAACTTGTGCTAATCTCAAGTAGTTTTAAATTAACCTGATTGGGATTTTATATGGCTAAGTGTTCGCGAATCCTCCTTCTTAGAGATTTTTTATTTAAATTGCGAAGAACAAGAAATGATAGTGTTATTTATAAGTCATGACATTAAACGTAGAATAGTTGGTTTTCTTTCAAGCTCATAAGTTTTAACTGTGGCTTTTTCTCCCATTAGCTTGTTTTACATTTATATAGAAATGTTTAAATAGAGTTGTATGGTTTTTTTGAGGTTAATTTAATTAGCTAATAGAAGTTTTCTTTGAGTTCCTTTATGAATAGATAAGTCCACATCAGGAATACTTAAATGGGCAATACTATATGTTATCAATTAGCAAAAATTTTACTTATTCCTTAAAGAGCTAGGTATATGGATAAGGTAGAATTTCCAATAAACAATCCAAGACTGATAAAAGATTGCTGTATCATTGCCGCTCACAACCGATGTTACAACAAGCCTTCTAAAAAGGTCGAGGTATTTACCGGAAGTCAAAATATGTTTGCTACATCTTTCCTAAATGCGTGGCCGATGTTGTAGCGCATCTAAAGACAAGGTATAATAATGTTTCTTAATTTTTTGCTTACTTTGAAGCCTTAAAGAGCCTAAGTGTAATATTGTGCAATTAAGATTGGTCCCATTCAATTCTTAAAGAGCCTAGAATAATACAATCGAAAGGTGCCAATTCTTAAGAGCCTAATAAAAGGCCAAATTTTTGGTTGCCATCAATGGTGGACTTATCTTGATGACATTGATCTGTTTAAAAGGGCGAGGAGCTAATATATGCTTTCTTAAACCATTACGCTTTATTTTTGGAATTATAATATTCGAAAACAAGTCTTAAAGACTCCCCCTTTCGGGTAAATACTTAATAAAATCTTGAGATACAAAAGTATTATTTACGGGAGAAAAGTAAGTACATACACAATATAATATATAAGAGTTAAGTTGTTAGTGTCATGAACTTGTAATTGAACAAAGATCTTGTTTTTAAGCATAGTTGGGAAAAGTGAAAAATTGGGGATGATGAAGTTAGTCCTTTTATGACACTTATTGTTCTTTTTGTTCTATAATGCCAAAAGTTACAATTATAATGAAAAACAAACATTATGTCAACAAACAAATAAGTAGTATTATATAGTTAATTATCAATAAAAATCAAAAAAAGAAAAATATCGTTTGAAAATGGAAAATTGGGTGTTTTATAACATGTGATCTCTTATAACTCTCCGTCAAACAAAAAATCATTAGCTACATTTCAAAGGTTTAATTTGGGGAAGTTTTCCGAGGTGGTATTTGGTATAAGTGCAATGTGAATATGCGTGAGGACAACAACGAATCGATTAGTTTTGTCGGAATTTTGATAAGTTTAGAATACACATATCCATATGTACCGTAAATAACCCAAAATTAAACCCAGAAACAACCCAAAAATATTCAAAAATATGCTTGTAAATAGTGTTTGTATGTGTGCAGGTACGGATAATTCAAAAATCACATGAAAACCGTCAAAAACAAGGCAAGCAGCGTACACGAGAACAGGTAGAGTGAACAAAAGCTGAGAAGCAAATCCAGTAATATATCAAATCCTCAGTCAAACTCTCGTCCATCATGTCATAAAATACAACAAATCCAAAATAACCTCCTCACCTCTTAAAGGGCATAACGTACCCTAAATGGTGCCCAATAACCCCATACCCGGATCCTAAAGCCCAAAACAAAGCCCATTTCCTTTTATAACAACCACAAGGGCTAATCTTGCACTTTTCGAAAGTTATTAATACTAGAAAATGTAAAATAAGAGAACACAAGGGGCCAAATGAGCAAACTCCCCAAAGTTAAAACCCGATTTAACAGTCCAAAATAGGGCACGAAAACCCATAACAGTTACATAGTTAAAAGAAACGAGCGTCCCTTACCAATTAACCCAAGGTGTAAATCAAAGGGTGCTTTGAAAATTACAGGGAGCGATTGTCAATATCAATAGCTCTCAAGACAATGGCGAGGTCATATCAGTAAATCCAAGGAGGTTTAACTTCACTCCCACATCGATCAAAGGCCACATCATCAATGGAAGAAGCACAAGGGGTGTGGGTTTTTGTGCTAAAACATTCACAAAAGAAGCACAAATGCATCCAAAAGAGAATAACACTCTGGCAATCCTCAGGTGTCCACAATTTGATCAAACGGCTTACAATAGCTCCTCCAATGATTGGAAAATGATTGGCCAGGATTGAAAGATTGGAAAGCAGGCAAGAGGGTCTGGAAGCTTCACCAAACACCTATAAATAGGCCTCACTTCTCACACACACACCAATCTAGGTTTTTAGTAAGTTTTAAGTTCAAGCATAAATTACGTATATGCTTAAATGTAATTTTCTTTTTTAAGTAATGTAACTATTAACTTTTATTAATGAAATTTAGTTTAAGTCATTCATAAGCTTTCTTTTCTTGTTATTCAAAAGCTCTCTTGATAAGCCAAAATTGTTCTTAATAAGCTAATAAGCTCATATTTTAAGCTCTTTCAGTCTATAATCTGAAAGTATGAGCTTATTTTATTTCAGTATTAATCTACCTAAACCCTAAACTAGTTTATAACTTACATATATAATGGATCAGATATTGGTATTGATCTTTTTGGAAAGGGAATCTAAACTTGGAAGAGATCCCATGGAACTTAACCCCAAGGCAAATAATAATCTAGGAGCATATAGCTCTGCCCAATTTTTGGAACCTCTTGTTTATCTAGAGGAGTTTGTAAGTCTCTCCTTTATTTCCTTTATTTCTTGCTTTAAATAATAGTTCTATAGCTTTATAAACTTAGATCTGCTTATTTGCTTATTGAATTTGCTTATTAGTTGCTTATTTCTTTTTATTTATTTTTACTAGTACTTATTAGTTATATGCCTTCATCTGTTTTTACTTAAATAGATATAGATCATTAGTTACTAATTTCTGTCATAAAAATCCATAAAATCCAAAAATATTAGTTAAATTAGTGTAGATTTTAGAATTATGCTTAATCAGTTGTTAGAACATGTTAAATAAGTTAGTTATAAGCTATTAGTAATCTAGTTGTTAAGTATTGATCAGCAGTTTTCCAAATTAATAGCTTAACCAAATTCTGTCACTTATAAAGGGGTGTTTGGTTTAAGTAGTTTTGACCTCAAAAAGTTAAATTAGAAATGCAATATTGTTTTATTACGTTGAGATTTTTTCCATTAAAAATCAGTAATTTTTTTAGAGAGTTTTTTAATAAAAGTTATTTTGCAATTTTCAAAGACATGGCTTAAAAACTTAGTTTAAACACCAAGACAGTTTTTTTCCTTCGTTTTAGCTGTTAAATTTTGAATCCAAAGCCCTTAAGGCTTGGATATTGCATGGTACTTGTAGACAACCCCACAATTTGAGTAATGTTTTAAGGTATTGATAGTGCACTAGGATAGCCTTAGCACCTCTTTGTCTTTGGGAACTTCTGCCCAAGTGCACACCAGCCATACAAACTTATAGTTAGTACAGCTAGACATTTTAAGCCCCAATTTAAGCTAGCAATAATAGTACTAGTAGCTTACCTTATTAGCATTTTAAAGTAGTAATTTATAAGCATAATATGAGTAAGAGTTAAATATTTAATTTCTACTAATTTTCTTCTAGCTTAATTAGCTTCAAAAGTCATTTGAAAAACATAAAAAGTCAAAAACAAAAGGTTCGATACTTAGTTTATTAAAATCTTAAGAATTCAAGCTTAAGATATTAGTATTTTTTATATGCTAAAAAGATAGATTATAAAGTAGCTTAACTAGTTTTTCAAAAAGCTTATATTCAAGTTTTAAGTCTTATGAGCTTAATATCTTAGTTAGATTTTGGTGACTCAATTTTTTGCTTTGCTTATTTTCTATGAGTTAGCTTAGTTCATTTGCTCAATTTTAGTTGCAGTAAAAGTATGTTTCCAGCTTAATTACATATCCTATATAGTTTACGCATCTCAAAAGCTTCCTAGAAAAACACTTTTCCTATGTTTAGTATATTTACGCTTAATTTGAGCTTTTGTTATAAGCTTCTTTAAGTGAAAAATAAAGCTCAAAACCGCACCCCAACTTTCTTAGGATCAGCTTAAAAATAATGCTCTTACTGTGAGCTTGATTTGTGAGTTTAAGCCCAAGTACTTTTATTAAGCTTTTTGATCCCACAGCTTCCTTTACAACTTGCTCTTATCATAGTTTATTAGTATGCTAAGCACTTGTTTTTAAATTTGAGCTTATCATTAAAGACTATAGTAAATTATCGGTTGTGGCCTCAGAGACTGTTTTGTGTAACTTTCAAACTTAATTTGTGACTTAGATTAGTACATATTGCACGATAGTTAACTTTATGCTCTAGTGAATATACCTTTTCCCTTTTTTGCAACCATTCAGTTCCCTAAATTAGTTATAAATATATTTTTATTTAGTTTTAATAATAATTAAGGGTTATGTTTTATATTAGTTTCATTAGTCTTAAAATCAAAGAAGTAAAAATCCACAGGTGCATTTATTTTTTAGTAATTTTCTGCACTTATTTCCTTTATTTAGAGTAAATTTAATAAAAATTAGGATTTTATTTTAATAGTTTTTTTAATTATTTTTTTTTAGTTATCCAACTAGTTTTGAAAAAACTTAAAAAATCTTATCTTTAATCTAAAAAGAGCCTAAAATAGTAAATCACTTTTTCCAAAATTTTCTTTTTATTAAATTTATAGGGAAAAAATAATCTCAATTGTTTTTATATTTTTAATAATTTAATTGATGTCTTTTTATTTATTAATAAAGAATTATCAAATCATCTATTTTCACATTTAAATCAGAACCAAGTTTAAAAACGAGTGTTTTCAATTTCACTATTCGTTGTATAAAACACCCGTGTTATCATACTTATCCGGTAAGATACGTAATATAACTATATATAATTATATTTTGAGAGAGAATTTTTATCAAGTGCAAGGGTAACTTGGTAATTTTCTTAATTACTCTTTTAAGTATTATATTTTATATATATTTTAGGTATATAAAACTGCTCATCAAGGGGCACAAAACACATGTATATATACCCCTTTCCAACCATGAGAAGGGGTTGGTTGGTCATTTTGATAATACACACACTAAAGGTGTTTTTCTCTCACTAGAACTCACTTTCTCTCTCTACAAATTAGGTCAACCCCTAGATCATTGATTGTGTTATGATATCCAATATCCTACATAGACATATTAACATAACAAAAAAAAAATAGAAATCGATTAAAAGTACATAGTCTGGTAGTTTTATTACTCTAATTTCAGTTGTTAGCGTTTTGTGATGTTTAAAAGTTAGAACATTAATGTTAGAAATAGAATTAAACGCAATGGGCCTTTTAAAGACATAGAATAATACAAGCTTTAATTTGATGATGGGCCATAAGAAAAATAAGGCCTCTAAAGTTGCCACTATGGTTTTGTAGATATATTCACTTATCATTTTAAACGTTAACTTATAGCCACACCCCCACACATCTCTATCTTTTTCATACAGACACTCTCTTCATCATCTCTCACCTCTCAATTTGTTTTTCTTATAAAACACAACTCAAATACAGTTTTCTCTCTTGAATGAGTGTAGCACTTTCAAAATATAAAAGAATCACAAAAATTACACTTCGTTGCCAACAACCGTATATGGCACGTGTCATAGGTGGCTCGTATGTAGATCCTCCCCTGCACTTCCGTAACATCAGCGCTAAGCCACTTTTTCATTCTCCAAAACTATAAAATTTCAACCACTATTCACTTTCTGTCAATATGTTACACAAAGCATATCCTAAAAGTTGATAAAAAATGTATACACACCACTGCTTGTTGCTTAATGATGGAGCCGAGCTCCGAGACAAATGACAATGATCGACTATATATAGATTATATCGATCGGGTGCCAACGAATGTATACATGCTTCTATGCTCTAAATTATTGAAATAAAAGATTGACGACAAGTGCACGGCTTCATAGTGAATGACTTAAAGGAGTGATCGAGGATTTATGAGAAAACTATCATAGATATATGCATCAATGCATGCTGGGCTACCTAGCTTGTTTGAAAACACTTGATGCATATTTTTATTTAAATTAATTACTAAGTTTTACATTTATAAATCCCTGACTACCTGGACTATTCTTAAGCACTGAAGAGCAGTGTACCCTATCGTGTATTAGTGTATCAATTGTTAAGTACATGTGTCGACCCTAAGAACAGTTTGTACTCTCTAGTTATCTAATTGAACTGACATTTAACCTAAGAAAGCAATAAATAAATGCATTTGGGTTTTAAATTAACATGATGGTGTTTAGTGGACCTAACTTGTCTAAAAGGAAATGATATAGTGGCAAACAAATGAGAGGGGTAAACACGTTTATTTAACTAATAATCCTAAGTTCAATTATTATGATCTCAAGTGTAATGTCTTATTACAATCTTAAAGGAGGCTCTGAATTTGTTGGGCTCAAAACCGCATCTTCGCCTAACTTATGATCCTTGAGTGGAATGAACTCAAAAAGAGAATCGACCTTTTCTCATGTTCACAGTCATTAAGATTTTGAACTAACCTATGAGATATGCTTTAGTGTTTTCCATCGACTCTTATGTTTTTCACACCTAATACTACAACTAGACAGGTTATAGTAAAAGCTTACAACTAAGAGGGGCGTAACGGTCTTTGGGATAAACACCTCAAGTTAAAAGGTTACTACCTGATAACATGGCTTGCACTCCTAATTAAGTATTCTTACTAAGGGAAACCTAATGAGCATACAAAATACAACTACTAGGATTGGTCATCTCGTAGTCAATAGTGCACGATAGGATTAAGAGAATTACTTAATACGTAGTACACACTCAACCTTATATCAACACTTAGAAAGGAATTTAAGGATACACAAGCATACTACGTAAATTATCCAATAAAATTACAGCAAGACTATTAGATCATAAAATAATAAACAAACGGATAATAGATAAATTAAATGTCAAAGAACAAATACTTAAGCATAATAAATAACATAACATCAACAAATCAAAGCAAGAAATAATGAATCATTAAGAAATAATGAAATTAAATTGATCATTAAAAGTTGAAGTATGTGTACATATCGTGCTAAATACGTGATCCTGAATATCATGACGAACCCTGAAGGGTTCCCCTATACCGAAGCTGGTCGCTCCTTTTTCTGTAGTCGACCCACAAAAAGGGACGAATGAATGAATGAATTCTTTTGATATTTATAATCAATGTGAAGTTTAGGTCTTGTCCATAAAAGGTCCCTCGTCGTTGTTGACGTAAATCATTTAGTCATTGAGATTATTATCAAACTTCATATAAACTGCACACTATCAGTCCCAGGAGTTGCAACTCCTTGGCGTCTAAGGGACTAACTATGGCGTAGTCATAAGTGTTGAGCTACGCCGTAGCTCTTTACGGCTTAGTTTCATTCCCTTGTTATGGAATAGTCATAACGATCCAACTATGCCGTAGTTGTGACGTCAGCATAATACTTCCATATCATGTTGAAATCTACGACGTAACTCCAAAGACATGGTTACGCCATAGTTCTTCTTATAATTGTATTTCTTTCCAAATAATGATTGGCTACGGCGTAGCCATAATGGCCCAGCTATGCCGTAGTTGCCTCTTGAATGCGATTTTCTTGTATTTTGTTCTTTTTGCCATGTTTCGTATCTTTTCCGTTCCAATACCTTAATTATCCTAAACATGTAATACGAATGAACTAAATACCAGATTCATATAAAAATAATATAAAACAAGGTAATAAACACGGGAATTTGATATAGAAAAGTATTAACTATTTGATGTAATCAAATATCCCCTACTTGATTTCTACTTGCCCTAGGTAGACCTTTTAAATAATATCTAAAAAAATATCTCCTAAGTTGTCACACCTCCAAAATACCGCAGCGGAAAGGTAACTAGGGGCGCGTGACTGATAGCACACGAACACAAGATATAAAGAACGACATCTATATAAGTCGTTTAAAAGTAGGATCAAAATAAACCAAGTTTTCAACCAAGTGCAATAAGAAGTTCAAATATGAAATGATAAGTAGTTTGAAAGACATCGAAATGATCCAAATTATGCAGGAAAAGACTTCATAGATTCGACTCCACAGGCTAGCCATGCAATTCACAAACTTGAGAAATGCATTCTTAAAACGTCAACAATAATGTTGGTGAGTTCATAGGTTTTAGTAATCAGTAACGTTCAGTAAAAGTAGTGTGGACCACAAGATTTCAAGTATATGACTATTGTAACCCAAAGAAACAAAAATAAGCCGAACCAGAAGCTTACAAAGGTAATTTACTCCGGTACCTGGATGAGCTTGAAAAGCATATCGATGAATGAGTACTTAAATACGAAGAATTATGGATGAAAGAAAGAGAAGTTCAAGCAATAAAGGAGATTGAAAAATGGCTAAAGAAAAAGAGATATAGCAACAAGAGAGTTTGGTACCTGAGAGTACAACATTGGAGGCTAATATGAGCACTGACGGCACAACATTGGATGCTAGTTCAGGCACTAAGGGTACTACATTGGAAGCATGTTTGGTCACTGAGGGTCCAGCATTGGAAGCTTGTTTGGTCACTAAGGGTATAAAAGTGGATGAGAGTTTAGTTGCTAAGCAAAGCACATATGACTCTGTTACATCGTCAAAACAACTAGATGAATGCAGCATATCAGGGAATGAAAATAGAAGTTTTGACCAAGAAAGTAGCAGCTCAGAGATTGATGCAGATGCTGATATTAGACTTTCATATGACAGTGACATAGTGTTTAAGGTACATCATGATATGTTTGAAAATGTGTTTGCTTATGGGATACAAAATCATAAACAACCTGAATCTATTCCAGACACATATGTGGTGAATGAGAATAATAGTAATATAATTTCTGATATACCACATATGGATCCAGATAGAGGAAAGGAAGAACATGATGATGTAGATTATGAGCAACAACGTGCTTTATTAGCTTCTTTGATCAATACCCTCAAATGTGATGTTGAAAAATGTAATAGGGTCAATCGTGAAGCTCAACAAGCGAATGCCTTATTGACAAATGAGCTTGAGAGATATAAGAAAAAAGAAAAACAATTTGAAAAGATAAGATAATTAAATCTGAATACTACAAAAAGATTAAGCTTTTAAATGATGAAATTTCAAACCTTAAATCTCAAGCTTGTCAAAAAAATAATTCATTCGCCAGGGAAAATGGAAAGTATGATGAGTATGTCCAACCGCTTTTAAATAGGAAAAATGAACTTGAAAATAAAAATCAAGATTTTTTGAAACAAATAAACGATATTGATAACAAACTTCGAAAATCAGGACAAACTGATCAGACTCTTCGCATGTTGCTTCTAAAAGAAGACAATGTTCAAACGGGAAAACAGGGCATTGGCTTTGAGAACCAAAATGATGTTGAAAACCCAAGTTTATTGAACAAAGCCAAGGAGTTAGTCCCAAGCTTGTATAACATTGATGAAATGGAAAAAGAATTGCTTTCTGATCATAAGATCATTTCTGAAGAAGAATTAAAATGTGAAGCTGAAAATCGTTTAAAAGTAAAACAAAGAAAATCTCTGCTCTCGTATCATGGCTTTTTATATGGTGAGACTCAGTTTGAAGAACCACCAAAAGTTCCTTTGAAAATAAAACATGTTAATTTAAAAAACATTTGAAACAAGCTCGACTGCAAAATTATGATCCAACACTTTGGAAAAGTCTTCCAATGAAATATTTTTGCTATGTCAAACATACAATACTTAAATTTGAAAAAAAATTGTTTCAAAGCAAAACCCTCCTCGAGAGAATGTTTTCATTAATTCGAGTTTTAAAGACAACGTCAAAAGGATAGCTAGAAATCAAGTTTCCGAAGAATTTGAACCTTTAATTAAAGACGTAAATCTTCAACTAAACTGTTTTGAAAAGGGTCTTGTCAAAGAGATGAAAGATGATTTAAAGTATGTCACATATCTTGAAGACGAGTTTGATGAAACGTGTATAATTTTAGACATTTAGCAAAAAAAAATTCAAAACCCAGTTTGAGTCAGTCAGATATGAGTCATATAGCCATGTGTATGAGAATGACATTTTTAAACAAAATTCTTCTTTGGAAAATAAAAACCGTTGTCTCAAAAAGACCATAACTGAACTTTCAAAACAAGCTGCCGATGTCAAAGAAGAAATGACAAAACGATGTGCCCAGTATGAAAAGGATTTTGCAAAACTGGAGGCACATTGCATTTCTCTTGAATTTAAATCTAAAAACAAATATTTGACATCCGTGCAAAATGGTCAGGTTTTAAGTAATAAGAGTGATGAAGCCAAAATCAAGTTTGACATCGAAGATCTTAAAACCATAAACATTGAATTGGAATACAGTGTCGCTTCGTTACTAAAAGAAAATGAACACCTGAAAATAATTGACCAAAACCTGTTTGATTCAATTAAACGTTCACGAGTTCAGACAAAAAGTTCAAACATTTCTCAAAACGAAGCAGAAAATTTAAAGTCTCAATTGTTTGAATTTGCAGATAAAAAGTATGATAAAGTTTTTCAAAAGATTGAATCAATGAATAAGAAAAAGTTTGACTCTCGAATCTCAAATGATTTCATTCAAAAATATTTATATGATTCTGATCCCTCAAATGTTGAATCAGAATCGAGGGAGAAAAAGATACTTTTTGAAAATGAAACATCAAGTTTTAATACAAAGATTAAGGAGCTCGAAATATTTTAGCTCAGCAACCAAAATATTTTGAGGATGCCAAAGTCGATTTTCAATGAAAACAGATAAGTTCGAAACATATTTTGAAATACAAGAGTTGTCCTTAAACGACAATTGGATCGTAAGATTCAAGATTCTAACGCCCAAAAAGATCAGTTTTTTTTGAAACAAATTGCTTCTTTAGAATCAAAATTGGCATCACAATTTTTTTTTCAATTCAAAAAGAATATAGCGATTTGAGAACTTCATACCATGCTCTAAAAGCAAAGTTTGATTCTCTTAAATGAGACAAAGGGAAATCTCCAGTTTTAAACTTTTCAACACCAAAAGTAAGTGTTTCACTGAAGATTTACACGGGTGAATCTTCCAAATCATTTCCAAAGAAGGTGTCTCAGTTTATAACATATTCTTTGCAAAAAGATAGGAAGTTTTCTAAGAGACCTCAAGCTTTTGAAACACCTACTCCTCAAAAGGTTTTTAACTCAAGTGATTCAAGTAAGAAAAAGAAGATTTTTGAAACTCCAAACTCTCGCTTTACACCGGTAAAGTAAGTGTGGAGACCAAAGCAAAGTCACTCAAAACCGTCCAAATATTCAAAATCAGAAATGCTTTCATTGGAAAACAAGAATGACTCTGCTTTGAAAATTCCAAACATTGAAAGATTTCCATTCATTTCAAAAATGAATTTTCAAAATTAAACACCAGGTTTCAGCAACAGATGGAAATCTTCTTCTTCATCAAGATTTAAAACTCCACAAGAAAATCTAAGTTTTTATAATCAATGGAAAAACAAAAGGAATTTTAAATCTTCGTTGATTCCATGAGCATTATTTCAAAATAAAACACCAGTTTCTAGTCCTTATTGAAATTCAACTTCTATGCATCGAATTGACACAACCTTCAAATGGTTTTCAAAATTTGGTAAACCCGTTAGCACCGTGCTTAAATAGGTTCCAAAGGTTGTTGTCTAATTTGATATATCAATGGCTTCTAGACACTTCAGTTCAGGACCCGCGGTTCAAAATAATGGTTTGTAATCAAATGTCAGATTGTAACCCGTGCCTCATATAAAAGGAAAATGTACGATTCAGTGTGTTTATCCTTAACAACGAAAAGAGAAATCTTTTTGATCTTGAGCTATTCAATTAAAACATTCAAAGTTTTGTAGCTCAAGTCAATGGCTTTCGTATACTTAAGTACGAGACCCGTGTTTTCAAAGAAAAGAAAGTGTACGTGTCAGTGCAATTATCTTAAGAAAAGAAGAGAAATCTTCTTGTATTCGAGCAAAGTTTATTCAAAAATTTCCAAAAGGATTTTCAAAATATTTTCAAAATTTTGCTCATCAAAATGACTTGTGTACACATCCGTGCACAACTTGGTTTTTCAAATAAAAGGGAAGTGTACGCTTGAATGCGCTTTACCTTCAAAAGAAGAGAAATCTTCTTGTTTTTCGAGCATTTTTAGCAAAAACTTTTTAAAAAAGTTTTGTTAAAACAAACGACTTCTAAGTACATGTCAGCTTAGGACTCGTTTTTCAGTTAAAGGAGAGTGTGCATTTTTGTACACTTATCCTCTCAACGGGAAGCTTACAACTTCTTGGACTTGAACTCGTTCATACAGATATTCACAAATCTTGAGCTCAAGTACATGGTTTTTGTCAAAATATTGAACACAAATAATTCAAGACTTTTTCAAAATGATTTTCAAAAGCTTTCAATTCTGGTTTCAACACTCCCTGATCCTCACAAATTTTTTAAAATTAATATGCAGTTTTTGAGGGGGGGCTTTAAAAATCAAGTTCTAATCCATGAGCACACTTTTTCAAGATATTTTTAAACATACATTTAAAAAAAAAGTTTCAAAACCTTTTAGAAAAAGTGTGTGCTCAAATTTTCATTCCTCCTCCTAATCCATTTTTTGGTATTACCCATATCTTTTTATGGGAGAGTGAAGTTTAAAAACAAATCACTTAACATGAATCTATATCTAAAAAGGGACAACGAGCATAATCTTTCAAGATATTTTTTTAAAAGATATTCAAAATCTTTCAAAAATATGCTCGATTCAAAAGTTTGAACAAAACTTTGACTTCTAAGTATATCAGCTTAGAACTCGAATTTCAAAGAAAGGAAAGTGTAAAACTAAGTACATTTATCCTAAACGAACTAGAAGCATATACCTTCTCAGATTTGAGTTGATTCATCAAGACATTCAAACTCTTAGAGGTCAATAAAATGGTTTCTAAACTGTTGAACATAATTTTTCAAGAGTTTATCAAAAAGATTTTTCGAAATCTTTCAAAATTGTGTATTCAACACTCCCTTCCTCGGTAAACCCTTTGATTGATAATCCATTATAATGGGAGCTTTCGAACAAAAGTTTTAATGTTTGAGGACACAAATTTCAAAATTATTTTCTATGTGTGTCCAAAACATGTAGTGTTTGAGCATAATTTTTCAATGATAATTCAAAATCTTTCAAAATAATGTGCTTAACACTCACTTTATCTCTCAATATAACTGTGATGTCATAAAATTTAAAGCAGTGACACACAAGTGTATTATTGAGGGGGAGTTGAACAAAAAATGAGTTTAAACAACAGGCAATTCTTCAAAGATAAAAATAGTTGTTAAAAGTGTGCATATACGAAACAACTAGCTTTTGAATTTGTTTAAAACATTCAAAAAAGTCCAATAATAAGCATGCAATAACCATTTTCTCCTATGTGCTTTCAAAATTCTCAAATAGCCATTTTATTCTATTGATATCAAAAACATCATATGGTATGCTATTTTTGAGGGGGGGGGGGAATTGGATTAAAATGTGATCGTCTTTGACTCAAGTGCGTAACTCTTTCCTCATTGTGCAAAACTCTTTCATTTTTTATGCACATGTATAGGGGGAGCATTTCATAAAAAATGAAACTTTCAAAGTGTAAAAAGTTTTGATTAATCTATCAAACACTTTAATTGTTTTTCAAATGGTTTTTATGGTTTCGATCTTAATACCCAACAACCAACAATTTCATGACGATGATGAAGTTATAAGGTGGTTAGATTATGTATTAGTCCTATGATCCAACCAGAGCCGGAGGGATCTACCCAAATACATTCCATTAGATAGATTAGAAGTCCTTAGGTAAGATGGAGTTGAATAAGAATATGGGAAAAATGTTTACTAAGGCATGAGTTATCGCTAGAACAATCATAACATGGTGATAGTAATGACGTCTTGGTAAACATTAAAGGGGTTGAAGAATAAAAAATAAATGTTATGATAAAGAGTTTAAAGAAAGAAGCCCTCCATTAACACTAGGAAGAAACCGGGTCAATACATAATCTATCAGATATCATAAAGATGATATTTGGTAATGAAGACAAGACATCATGGACCCAGTGATGCAATGCACAACCCTTCCTAGCCACTCAAGTTTCTCTCAAAAGAATCTTGTTTCATTTCTCACGGAGATAAACACGTTATCTATCGACTTACTCCGAGTTAGTTGATATTAAAAAGGTGGCAATCAGCTCCAGCCTCTGCTCACTAAAACCAAAACGCACTAATTGAGTCTAGAACTGATATGTGTGAAAACACATATCCACTTTATATCAAAATAGGGCCTAAAAAGATAAAATTGTGCTTTAAATGCTTGAATACTGCTTGTTTTGTCTTTATGATTATGTAGGTGAGGATATTGCAAAAATCTCAAGAAAACGATTAAAACCGGGCAAACACGAACACAGGAACGGAAGAGCACGCAAAGAGCCGGGAGAAAGCTATCAAAAGTCAAGAATGGTCAACTCAAGTCAACCTTTGGTCAACTTAAGTCAAATCACAAAAAGACAAAACTCCAAACCAGTCCCTCATAGTTCACCAAAGTTCAAAAATAATCCCTAAACCCTAACGGTGTTAACTCTTATAATTATAAGAGTTAACACCCGTTAACTTCCTTATAAAATAAACCATGGCCCATTTCCTTTTTATAACCAACACCCGACCCAATTTCCTTGTATAAACCCAAAAGTCAAACAGACTTTTTAACCGGGTCAACAAAATAATCAAATGCACCCTTATAA
>BQNB010042218.1:0-46262 GCA_026074375.1 Tanacetum coccineum | reverse complement strand
GAGAGGGAGAGTGTGTGTGTGTGTGTGTGTGTGTGTGTGTGTGTGTGTTAGTTATTTGGAAATTTAGCGGATGAGATATTTAGAAAAAAAATTTGGACCTGACAAAAAAAGCCGAGAGAGATGGGCTGTGACAGTTAGCCCATGGGAAGGAGAAAATGGCCCATGGTCAAAACGACAATGTGTTTTACGACAAATGAGTATACTACTAATACTAATGATGCACTTTTATTGATCTAATTATATTTTTTAAACATATGTTTTCCACTTTTTGAAAACCCCTTATGTAGAGAGATATTGTGCGTAACATAAGAGATGTTTGTTGTAAGTATTTACCGTTCGAAAATAATGTGGCTAATACTACCTCTAAGTCTCCCAACTATTAAGTGCTACTAATATACTTTGCGGCTATTATTAGCTTTGGCAAACAATATTACTTGGCTTCAATATCAACCAATCGCAAAAGAAAACCTGAAAACTTGTCTTTATGTAGTGATATGATTTGGTGCATTATTGTGGTCGTAGCACTTTATATTGCTTTTTTTCCTTAACTTTCTATCAATGGTTGTATGCCTTTGCTTGTGTGCAACACACGCCGTGATAAAGAGGCCTATAGTTTAACAGTGATATATAATATGCCAGCTTTATAAGAAATGTAGTTTTTTTTTTTTTGAACGGCAACTATTATTAAATTAGCAAAATGCTAGAAAATTACAAAGAGATAAGGTGAGGATTTTTAAGCCAATCCACCTAAGAAAATTTACTTTTACAACGATTGTGACACCAATTAAAGGAATGCAAAACAATATCGTCAAATATCGTCGAGCGTCTCGGAGGACTATCTTCGAAGACACAACGGTTCCTAAAACTCCAAATCGACCACCAAGCGACGTAAAACACGCCTTCCAAACAATTCTTATTCTTAGAAGCTAAACGAAGCGAGAGGAACCAAGTTTGCCACTCCTGAAACGATGACCAACCTTGAAGGTCCAAATCCCACCAACGACAAACGCGCCTCATCACACTTTTAGCAAAGTCACAACTGAGTAAAATGTGATTAATGTCTTCTTCGAATTCATGACAGATTGGGCAGTTCGAGGTCGTAAGATCAACACCCCGATGCATCAGATTGACCCTAGTTGGCAAACAATCTCTACGAGCACGCCAAGCGAAGATGTTAACTTTAATAGGAATAAGTTTCACCCACCTCGTAGCTTCGTAATGAGAAGGAATTTTATAAAAAAGTTATTATATATTTTATAAAAAATCATTTTATATAATAATTATATACGAAACGAGGAACCGGACCGACCCGGCCGAAACGAACCAATTTATATTTTTTATAAAAAGTTATATATTTTAAGGACTAAGATCATTTAATTGCTGGGAACTCTAACTCCTCTCTTGGGGCTCCTCGCGAAATGGGACTGAGTCAACTAAGTATTCATCTTCACAGCTACCGAAAATGTTTTTTTGCCAAACTTCAAAGCAACTCCAAAGAAATGTAGTTAGGTTATCTGAAAAACCGAAGGTTTAAAGTTACATAAACTCTGTGGATTAAAAGTTAATATATTTATTTTAGCTTTACAAAAGAAATTAAAAACTTTTTTTTATTGCATATTGACCTTTCGGTTACCGGATAAGTTGAATTTCTTTTTTTTTTAACGTCTCTATTTTATATAATCCTTATAATCACTCTTAATCCAACAAAATTTTTATTTCTCATTTTTCCAATGAGAATGAATACCATAAAACTTGAAATTGTTGGGTCTCTCAATAACGCTGAGACAAATAGGTTTTTAGTAAGTTGAATTTTCTTTTTCCATGTACTTTAAAGATATGTTAAGATTTACAAGATTGAAAGGACCACGCCTTCGCACTGCCGGACAGGTAAATTTTTCGTGCCCGATTTTGTTAATAAGTGTTAAAAGTTGGTGGGTAATATTTTGTTATTTGATTTAACTTGGTTCAAAAGGCTATTTTTTGGTAAATTCTTATAAACAGACTGGGGCTATTTTATAGCGTTGTTTTTTTTAGGCTTTGTTTTGGGGTGTATGTTAATGACGGGTATGGGCTATGGCCTTAACGAACTTAAGGGGCTATTAGGCTAGTATTAAATATATTATGTTTTTTATTAAAAAGGGATCAACAACGCTTTATTTGTGTTTAGGATAAGTTGTATAAAGCTTTCTAATAGGTATGTTGTAAGTTATTAGAATTTATATCTTGGCTAAACGTCGCTGCGTCGTGAAAAACGTTTTGTTCCAAATTGTATATGGTGTTTAATCATTTATGTGACCGTTATTTTACTCTTAAGTTTTGTTGATAAATTGGTTACGAGAGGTTTATTTGTAAATTTAATCTGGCGGGTGGTGGCTTGTTTATAAAGGCAGGGTTTTTTTTGTTTATCTTATTTGTGGGTTGGAATGGTTTATTACGGGTTGGATGTTTGGGATTAGGGGGGCGTGGTGGTTTTTCATTTTGTTTAGAAGGAAGGTACTTGTCGTCGATGAAATTCCGTATATCCTTAACACAAAATTGCCCATCACCAGATAAGTCGCAATACCATCGATCGTTGGTGTTGTTTAAAATAGAAGTATCCAACAGCGAGACTAGATCATTTAATTGCTGGAACTCTACTCCTCCTCTTGGCTCTCGACGAAAGGACTGAGTCACCTGAGAATTCATCTTCACAGCAACCGAAATGTCTTTGTCCAACTTCAAAGCAACTCCAAAGAAATGTAGTTATTCTGAAAAACCGAGTTAAGTTACATAAATCTGTGATAAAGTAATCTATTTTTAGCTTTACAAAAGAAATTAAACTTTTTATATTGCATAAGACTTTCGTTACCCGGATAAGTTGAATTTCTTTTTATTAAAACGTCATATTTTTATAACCTATATCACTAATCCCACAAATTTTTATCTCACATATTTCCAATGAGACATGAACTCATAACCTTTAAATTGTTGGGTCACTCACATAACGCTGAGCCAAAAGGTTTTTAGTAAGTTGAATTTCTTTTTCATGTACTATTAAGATATGTTAAGATACAAGTATTGAAGACCCACGCTTCGCTGCGGCAGGTCAAATTTATCGTGCCGAATTTGTAAATAGTGTAAAAGTGAGGGTAATTTCTGTAATTTGATACATAGTTCAAAAGGCTATTTTGTAAATTTAAACAGACGGGGCTATTTTATGAGCCGTGTTTTTTTGGCTTGTTTTGGATTGTATGTTTAAGCCGGGTTGGGCTAATGGGCTAAACGAACTAATGGGCTAATTAGGCTAGTATTAAAATAATATTTTTTTTATTAAAAAAATGGAACAACGTTTAATTGTGTTTAGTATAAGTGTAAAAAGCTTCAAGGTAGTTAAAGTTAAGAATTAAATTTGGCTACCCGCGCTTCGTCGTGAAACGTTTTGTACCAAAATTGAAAAGTGTCTTAACATTAAAGGAGACGTTATTACACTAAAGTATTTGATACATTGTTCGAGAGGCTATTTTGTAAATTTAAACAGGCGGTGCTATTTTATAAGCCGGGTTTTTTTACTTATTTTGGGTTGTATGTTTATTCCGGGTTGGGCTAATGGGCTAATTGGGCTAGTATTAAAATAATATTTTTTTATTAAAAAAATGGAACAACATTTAATTGTGTTTAGTATAAGTATAAAAAGCTTCAAGGTTTTTTTTTTTAACGACAAATTATATTTAAAAAACTAGCAAGGAGCTAGAAAATACAAAGACAAGGATCGAGGACTTTTCAGCCAAGAGATCCAATCAATGTTACTTGCACATCTATTAGAACACCACATAAAAAGCTTCAAGGTAGTTAAAGTTTAGAATTAAATTTGGCTACACGCGCTTCGCCGCGAAGCGTTTTGTACCAAAATTGAAAAGTGTCTTAACTTTAAAGAAGACGTTATTACACTAAAGTATTTTGGATTAAAACTGAAGAGTGACTTAAATTTGAGATGTGGTTTTAAAGTATTTTGGGTTAAAACTGAAAAATGACTTAACTTTGAGAGGGTTTATTAAAAATGGACAACTTTGAGGGGGAGGGGGTTTATAAAAAATGAAGAATTTTGGAGAGAGGTTATTAAAAATAGGTAATGATTTTTATATTATAATGTGTATATATAATAATATGAGTTACTATTCATTTATAATAAAATAATATTTTTTATAATATAATATGGGTTGCTATTTATTTTGTGTGTTGATGCAAGTCAACAAATGTTATAATGTATAATGTATAATATCTCTACTATTTATAAAAAAGAAACCATATTTTCTTGAAGCTTGAAAGCTTAAAAGTGAGTAAAGTTTCTTAAAACATAAAATTACAACGTTGGTGTCTCAATAGTACCTCATATTGTGTGAAAAACTCTTCAAATAAATGTTTGTGAGTTCAAGTCCTGATTAAGACACGTGATACTGATCACACCATAGCTATAGTATAATTATTTGTCGTTAAACACCGTAGCTATGCACGCATGTGCGTTTAGTGCACTAGAATGTGGCCGGTAATATAACTTATTTGTGTGATATAAGGTTAAGTAAAAATACAAGCTACAAGCAAAAAAGTCGTTGCTTAAACGACAGATGTATTATCTTTGATTAAAACTATGTTTACCAAAGAAGAATGTAAGACAAGATAAGTGCACTAGCACATATAGAGCCTTTGCACCACCAACTCAATTAATTAAACCGTCTATTTTTGCCATTGGTACAAATTATTTATTGTTTTGGCTAATATTCTTCTATCAAGACAAAAAGAGAGTTGATTGTTACGACTACTTCATTTGTTTACTTATGAATATGATAAGTGCGTTAGCACATTTGCACCACCAACTCAATAAATAAACTCGTTCGCTTGTGGTTGGCACGCGCACAACTTATAGTTTATTAGTTATCAAAAGTTGGATTTGCTATGTTGCAACGCAAAAATATTTATACTTATCTTAGAAATATTTTGAAAAAGAAAAAAAAGAACTTCAAATTGGTTTATAGTGATTGACAGGCTTTTTTTTAACATAGATTGACATGCTTAAGTATTAAGTATGTGCTAAAAAAATATGTACAAACGTGTATAACATTAAATTATTTGTGAGGAGTGAAACCTTTTCTAACGCTATATCTTTGGGTGCATTTAGTTGGAAAGAAATACCTGTTAGATCTGAGGTTTAATAAAAATGGTTTTGTGACGACGTATTTTGTACTACTACTTGCTACTTTAAGGCGAGTTCTTTCTATTCTTAAAGAAATTTCGCCGCCATCGTTCTTTCGGACAATCGTGTTCCGGGTTACCGACGAATTGCCTCCCAAGATACAATGAAGCAACGTATGTAGCAATTATCAACACTACACGAAGTGGTGATAATCCAGATGAACTACCGAGTTATCGAGGATTTCAAGACACTACAAATAATAATTTTATAGCACTATAATTTATAACAATCAGGTATACTAAAAGAGAGGGTTTGTATGTATTTTTTGTGTGTTTTTTATGATGATAATGCTGGAATGATGGTAATATATATGGAGACTCGTGACTATTCAAACAGTCACACTGTTCACTAACAGCTGCAATTAGCGACGGCTTAGCGACGAATTAGCGACAGAAAAAATCGTTGCTAATCTATACGCTTGAAACAATCGTGATGATTCACGCAGTTACACCCTTTTAACATAAAAAAATGCCATCTTTTTGCAATGGTGATCTTTCATTAGCGACAAATTTGTGACAGGAAAACTGTCGCTAATCTCCATTTCGTGGGTAAACACCAAACACAACAAAACTCTCTTTTTCTTCTTAAGATTCAACCCAAATGACTTATGTTTGTTTAGAAAATAAATACCCAAAAATCCCCCACTATTTTGAAAATAAACATAGGTTTTGAAAAGACACATAAGACCAAACCCGATTCAGAAATCTCCGGGGGTGTTATGCATAAGTAAAGATGGAATATTACACCTTGAATCTTTACGTAGTGAAAACGCTCAAGCTTAACTAGGGTAAGAGTGATTGAACTAGAGTCATTGAATCATCTTCCTTTGTATGTTAAACGAAAACGCTTTGCGCATATCCTTTCACTCGTTCATTCAATCCAATTTGTGCCGACCCGTTGAAACTGGCCTTGGGTCTATATCTCGGTTTCTCATAATGCTTTAGAGCCAAGCCCTTCAACTCATAGGAAGCGGCCTCACTTCCTCATTCAGATAGGTGGACATTATCAAGGATGTTACCGTAGCTTAAACATCCCAACACAACATGTATTATAATTCCATTAAGAATTTTCCAATTCACCATTTTCCTGCACTACGCTTCAAGTTCTGCTAATTTGCAAAACTTCTAGTCACGTTCGGATGATGTACTTTTGCTTCTCTAGAGACTTGGTGTATAACCAAATGTCAAGACAAGGTTCCATCATTGGTGACTTGTTCTCTCCAACATACCGTCGAAGAAATTAAAGAGTATGTTCAGAAACAATGTGATATAGATGATGCCGCTCATTAGCAAGCTATCATCGTCGTAACCAAGCTGTTTAACAAATCATACCACGCAAAACAAGTTTTGAAGGAACAATATGCGGAATGCAAAGACATTCCGCAAGAAAGACGTGATGTGATCAAAATTTCTTTGCAAGACGAATCCATGAAAGATCTCGAGGTTAAAGACAAGTTTTGGAAAAGTGTGCAAAAAATACAAAATAATATCAGTCACAAAATCCGTTGCATGCACCAAGAAAACCAATAGAAGCTGTTTTCGTATTGTAATCTATATTTTTATTTGAATGTCGTATTTATGTATTGTATCTTCATTTGAATATCGTATTTCTTTTTTATGTACTGTAATTTTATTTTTATTTTAATAAAATGTGAGTGTTTTAAATTAAATTGAAAAACCCATTATAGAGGGAAAAATATCCGTTAAGATATGTATCTGTTGCAATACGAAATTTTAAACACAATACGTAATTCATTTATTTAAATAAAGATAAAAATTACAATGCGAAGATTTAAACACAATACGGAATTTAAAAAACAATACAAAAACTAAAACACAATGGTTAGCCTATTTGTTTTTTACTTGCATCCAAACAACTTTATTATTGATTTTTTATTCTAGTTTTACCGTCTTTCTAAAAAAACCATTATGCATCTCGTAATCTTTATCAGTTTTTTCTTTAAAAAAGTGTCAATCATAGCACGTTATCCTTGTGGAATGTCATTGCATTCCTCGTATGTTTTCCGCAGATCATCTTTAGTTGTGCTTGCATTATCATATTCGATGAGTAAGTTCATAATGGCTAACTGACGAACTTTATCCTCCTCAATTTGAATCTGAACCATAGCTTTGATTTCATCAACGGTATGTGAAACCGAACACACTATTAAGTTTTTTGGTAAATGGTATATAAAAAAGAAGTTTGTGTTTAAAAATGTTAGAGTTTAAGTGGTATTTATAAAGTAAATAAAATGATAGTGGGGAAATTTATATATATATATATATATATAAGCCGTTGCATGCAAATTAGGCCCACATTTACACAACGCCTCAAAAAAGAGCAGCTCACCAACGTGAGCAATTTTGCTATTTTCTCAAGTGTGCCCTCTTGGTCTTTTAGTGGCTCTCACGAGTGAGCTTTGCCTCACGGAAGCTCACGCACCCCTCTCACGACCAATAAAACCAGCCGTATTTAGAATGGATTTTTGTTCAAACCCGTAACCTTTCTATCCTAAGCAGTAATTAAATGAACCAATAGGAAGATGATAAAAAACTATATATGATATGATATCATGATTGGATGTAGGTGCACAATGACTCCTCTCATTTAAATTTCAAGTGGCATGTAACAGGACTAAGCACGCTAGCTATCTTTTATCTTCGATTTATTTTATAGTTAATAAAGAGAGATGAAGAACTTAATGAACGTATTATCTAGTTTAAGATGGTCTGTGAGAAGACACTAAATTAAATTGGAATATAAACATCAAACTATAAATTTATCAACAAACACTTGTTTAACAAGCTGTATGCAGCTTGAGGTTAATGTGGTACTTTCTGCCACATTACATTTGTACTTAACTGTTTATTTTGGTTAATATATTTGCCAGGAAAACCCTTTACCAAAAATTATAGTAACTAAATATACGTTGTTAACAATCAACTAGCGGTTAGCGTTGATTGTCAACTAAATATAGCGTGTCAACTAAATATAGCGTGTCAACTAAATATAGCGTTTTTCATTAAACTATAAAATGATTGATTGGAAACAATAAACTAGCTCTTGAGTTGTGGAGACTGATCTAGGCTTGGAGCAGAAGCTCTGATGTTGATTTGACGGAGCGTAGAGGAGGTAGGACTTTACTTACGCATAAGCTCCTTTGGATCCTACTTTTAAATAGATCAGAAGAAGATTGACAACAGACGACCAGAGGCTCTCTTCTCGCTAGTTGAAACTTCTGTAACATGGGCTTGGCCCGTATGTACTTAGTCCGGGCTTTAAAATGCAATCTTGAAGAGCAAGTTATGATTAGGGTTTTCACCTTATAAATATCTCTTTCATTCTAATTGTAATAGAATCTCTTGCGAGTGTGTGTACTCATTAATAAATCTCTCTGGTTTCGTGGACTGCTACGACTTCCCTTGTCATAGATACCACGCTATATATTGTGTTATTTACTTTCTGCAAGCGTTGTTTGTATTTTATTAGTTTGTTAGACGGTGCGCAAGTGCGATATCCACAACACTAGCTAGCCTATTTTTTTCTAAACGCTCCAAATCAAAATGCTACTTCTAGTGACATTTACGAGCAACTATCATTTTCACTTACTTATATGACTATGCAACTATATTACTAAACACTTTATAAAAAACAATAACTACTACATCCTTTCGCTTCTTACTGCTACTGTTTTTCATTACTGCTTCTTGCTATCATTATCATTGCCACAATGTACCCTTTACAAGTTCAAGAAAAGCTTCCTATATAAGGAATTAATTAGTTGTTTGTTTTTATTTAATTTTAAGTTCAATCTTACATACAATCACCAACCAAATGGTATTTGTTCATTAGAAATGAATACTGCTATATATTCCGAATTACAAATTTAAATGCATGATATATAATATATTTTGAAATATGACATTATCATGTTTAAATTGAATAAATACAAAATTGTTCCATGACTAATTACATTAATACTATTTAAATAAGATTTTTTACATCACATTACATGTTAAGCATGACTTGTAATTGTTTTACCCAACACATACTATTGAAACAAAAGCTTTAGATCCAACTTTCACAACCTCCTAGATACTTCTTATTTAGGTTGTAATCAAGTACGCTCTACATCCTATTGAAACAAAAGCTTTAGATCCAACTTTCATAACCTCCTAGATACTTCAAATCCTTATCTAATATATGGATAGGAAGTCATCATGTTTTGTTTATATCGCCCGTTTTCAACATCCGAAGATTGCTTCGTCTTCTGTTCAACCAACTCCTGTCGCCACTTCTGTTAACAAGAATCAAGCAAACCACTTTATGAAACCTAAGCCTAACGAAGCAAAAGAAAACCCCTCTTTTGCTTCGGTTGTGAATGGTGATGTTGCGTTAAGTGGTAAGTCTCCTATAGATAAAGGTATCGAAATTAATTTACAGGAGCATGATTTAATCCAAGTAGAAAACACATCTAAGGTACTTCTTGTTAAAGTTAAAGAGGTGGATACGATGAGGAGCATATACCGTGTGTGCCGTAATGAAGGATTTGATAATCTCAAGACTCACCGCGTTGGTGGATTATGGGTATGGATCCAATTCCCCAACGCTAATGCATGCTCTAATTTCAAATCTAATAGTAACATGAAGACAATGTTTAAATCTCTTCAAACTGTCTCTAAGAACTTTGTTGTAGATGAAAGGATGATTTAGATTGAAATCAGTGGGCTCCCACTTTGTGCATGGGGATCGGCTGCGTATAAAAAGATTGCAAGTACCGTGGGTAAATTTAAGTTCTTTGAAGGCGACCCTTCAACTTCTACGAGCACAGGAAGAGTTTACATATCTACAAACAAACAAAAGTTTATTTCTGAAGAGATACATGTGACAATCAGCGGGAACATTTTCAAGATTCAAATACAAGAATTAGCAACTTGGAGCATCAATATAGAAGATGATCAATCGTATGTCGCTTCCGATGAAGAATCTAAAGAGGAAGAACGATCGATGGAATCTGATGATAGGGTACCCGATGATACTGAAGCCAACATCCCTACTAAGTTTGACTTGGATCATCAAGGTCCCACTTTTGTCGACACAAGTAATCATCCAAACAACCTTGGGAACCAAAAAGCCAATGCAAATGAAGAGGAGGAAAATGACAAGCATAAAACTAATTTCAACAATGAATCAGACACAAGCTTCCCTCCGGGCTTTGAACACATGAAACAATCAATCATGTGTCACTCTCATTCATCGTTCACTACAAATACAAGTAAGTGTTCTACGTCATTTAGTAAATACAGAAAAAAAGATATACGAGGCATTTCACTCATTCACGAGATGTCTAGGTTAGTAGAGGTTGGTGGTTCATTAGGGTATGATGTCAAAGGGTGCAATAAATGTCTTTCTCATTTGATCAACAGAATTAGAGTTTCTATTATGGATAAATGAATGTGCTATCTTTGAACATCCGAGGCACTAAGAAATGAAGGAAACGTGAATGGGTTAAGGAGCTTTGTTTTAAGAACAACATTCACTTCATTGACATTCAAGAGTCCAAGATAACACGTCTAGAATTATTCCTTATCAAATCCATGTGGGAAATTATAACTTTGACTATGCATGTAGTTTATCTGGAGGGAGGTCAGGAGGTCTTATCTCTATATAGGACCCTAATTCATTCTCTAAACAGAATATATGGTGTCACGATTCATACATCATTGTTGAAGGTAAATGGACACATTCCGACGATACATATTACATGATTAACGTGTATGGGCCTCAAAATTCTAAAGCAAAAGTACAGCTTTGGTATTCGTTACATAATTTCATGCATGACTACAACGATAACTTTATGTTGTTTGGAGACTTAAATGTTGTTCGTGACGAAACGGAGAGGTATGGCTCAATTTTTTCTAGGGACGAAGCAGACTCATTTAACACATTTTTCTAATAACTGTAACTTGGTTGATCTTCCTTTGGGTGGGCGGCTATTTACATGGATGAACAAGGCTAGAACAAAAATGAGCAAGCTCGATCGTTTCTTTTTTCAGAATCTGTCTCGGATTCCATTCCAGATGCCTGTGTTACTGTTCTGGATCGGGTGTGGTCTGACCACAACCCGGTTATGTTCCATGTTAGCAAAGTGGATTACGGGCTAATCCCCTTTAATTTTTTTCACTCTTGGTTGCATCAAAACGATTTGGACGACGTAATCAAATCTGGTTACTCTAATGCTCCAGATTCTTCATTTCATTCTAAGCTCAAGTCTTTGAAGCAATGTGTTAAAGATTGGCACCTTACCATCAAACACAATGAGCGTTCCAGGAAACACGAAATTTCTACTTTGTTAAAAGAGATTGAAATTAATTTAGACGCATGTAGGGCTTTAGAGGAAAATAGAGTCACTCAAATCAATTTGTTACAGGGATTTAATGAGCTTGAAAAGTTTTCAGACATGGATGTTCTTCAAAAATCTCGTATTAAATAGGACGCTGAGGGTGACGAAAACACAAAGTTCTTTCATGGTCTTCCAAACAAAAGAGACGTCATTAATCAATACATGGTCTCACCATTGATGGCACTTGGATTACGGATCTTCATAAGGTCAAATCTGCATTCCTAAATTTCTTCAAAGCAAAATTTCAAGAAACAGAAGCTCGTGTGTCCTTTAAAAGGCTGGTTGGGGCATTGACTCTAAATGACTCGGATAGAGGCATTTTAGGATGCCATGTCTCGATGGATGAAACTAAAGCTGCGGTTTGGGATTATGGTAGTAATAAAGCTCCAGGGCCGGACGGTTTTCCGTTCTTTTTTTATCAAGAACTATTGGGATTTACTTAAAGATGACATCTATAGCTTCGTGGTTAACTTCATGTCTTCTGGTATCATGCCACCTGGTTCAAATTCATCATTCATCACGCTTGTCCCTAAGGTTTCTAACCCGATCCACATAAAAGATTTTCGGCCTATCTCTTTAATAGGAGTTCAGTACAAAATTGTTGCTAAAGTTCTCGCAACCCGGCTATCAAAAGTAGTCGACAAAAGTATCAGTCATGAGCAATCTGCATTCATTAGAGAACGTCAAATCCTCAACGGTCCTCTCATGATGAGTGAGGTCATCGACTGGTATAAGAAGAAAAATAAAAAGCTCCTTATATTCAAAGTCGACTTTGAAAAGCTTTTGATTCGGTTAACTGAAGGTGTCTTGATTTCGTTCAATCTCAACTTGGTTTTGGTTCGCAATGGAGGAAATGTATCCAAGCTTGTCTCCGGTCAGCTAGAACCTTAATTCTGGTTGATGGAAGCCCATCTTTGGAGTTTTCAATCAAATGTGGTTTACGTCAAGGAGACCCGTTGTCTCCTTTCTTATTCATTATAGTCATGGAAGGCCTCCACCTTGCCATTAACGAGGCTGTCCAAATAAATCTTATCCGTGGAGCTTTTGTTGGTGCTTCTGAATTTAACGTTTCCTATTTCTTTTTTGCGGATGATGTTGTTATCGTCACGGAATGGAGTAATCATGATATGGATAATCTAAAATGGATTCTTCATGTCTTTCACCTTGCTTCTGGTTTAAAGATTAACATGCATAAATCCAATGTTTTTGGTGTTGGTGTTCCTATAGAAGATGTCGTTGCTATGGCTCGTAGATCAAGTTGTGAAGCTGGATCTCTTCTTTTTAAATATCTCAGTTTACCAATAGGATCTAACATGAACCGCATTGATAGTTGGTCATACTTGGTCTCAAAGTTCAATGATAAGTTATCGAATTGGAAAGCTAACCTTCTTTCCATTGGAGAGAGATTGACTTTAATCAAAGCTGTCTTAGGTAGTGTGGGGATTTACCACATGTCTATTTTCAAATTGCCTGAAACAACGATCCGTACTCTCGAACGTATTCGTGCATCTTTCTTTTGGGGAGGCGGTGATGATCGAAAAAAGATGGCTTGGGTCAAATGGGACTCGGTTTTGGCTTCTCTTGATAAAGGTGGTTTAGGTGTCGGGAGCCTAAAATCCTTTAATCTAGCTCTTCTTTTAAAATGGCGTTGGAGATTTGTAAACAATCTGAATGCTCTATGGTCACGGCTGATTAAAGCTATCCATGGTGAACAAGCTGGATTCGATTTTAAGCGTTGCAAAACTCAAGGTATTTGGGATAAAATTGTTAGTTCTATCAATCATCTCCACTCAACCGGAGTGATTCCTCATGGTTCGTTTAAACTTAAAGTGGGAGATGGGTCTACTGTTCACTTTTGGAAAGACACATGGATAGGAGATGCTCCTTTAGAAGCACGTTATAATCGACTTTTTCGTTTGGATACTCATCCAAATTGCTTCATTAGCGACCGTTTTGTCAATGATTCATGGCAATGAAGTTGGTGTAGGCAATCTTTGGGAGGTAACAACAATAATTCTTTATCCTTGCTTTTAAACGATCTCCATGGTTTTTAGCTTGGCTCAGGTTCGGATTTCTGGCAATGGAATTTGGATGTGGACGGCTGTTTTACTGTTAGTGGCGCTAGACACCATCTAGATGATTTTTTTCTTACCTTCTTTGTCGTCAAGTACAAGACGGTACAAGTTTTTGCCTCGAAAAGTAAACATCTTCTTATGGCGTCTTGTTTTAGATCGTCTTCCAACGCGTTTAAATCTTTCATTTCGAGGTCTGGAAATCAGTTCTATTATTTGTCTAGTCTGTTGTGTGGGTGTTGAATCTAGATATCATCTCTTTTTGGCATGCCACACTGCGAAATCTATTTGGCACCTCATTAGCATTTGGGTTGATATTCCTTGGTCGAATAGTACCTCTGTTGACGATCTATACTCTTGGTTAGATTCTTGGAACGGCTCTAAAGAAAAAAAGGATCGTTTGCATGCCATCATCGCTACTACTTTGTCTTGGATTTGGCGTTTACGTAACGACGTCACTTTTGGCTCTAATAATCTAAAAAAATATGACATTTTGGATAATATTAGGCTTTCTTCTTTTTCTTTGTTAAAGTCTAGAGGTTGTAAAATTTCTTGTTGGAATGATTGGCTTAGGCATCATTTGTAATTTGCTCTAGGTCCTTGCTAGTTGCTTTCTTTTAATATAATTTGCCGTTCCAAAAAAAAGTTGTACGTGCTATTTGTGTGATTTTTCAATAAGGGATCTATGTAAACTGTCACGTTGTTTATATGGTGTGTCACAATTTACACGATCTTGACGTGTTCAGACCTTTTTGTTGATGTGTTATGAAACCGGGACAAAAAAAGAAAAGGAAGAACAATAACGTAAGATTTTTCTCTTTTCCTCAACATTTCGATAAAAAAATATGTTTGCATTCAAGTGTAATTTATACCATGTTAGACAACTTACCGGTTGGAGCTGTTTTTGGAGGTTGAAAAATCAAGACAACAATAACCATTGTTGTACACCACATACCAACTAATAACTAAAACACTAAAAGAAAGTTAATCCTTCAAAGAAATTACATGACACTGACGTTTTTTTATTATCTAATCACGGCACTGAAAACAAATTGATCATAACATTCATGTATACTTTTCCAATGAAATGGCCTAACTATTCACTTTTTAATAAAATGATTATGAAAAAAGAAACTGAAAAAGCAAGCATTATGGCTTGTATAACAGATCGAATAAAAAAGTTGTTGCATTTCTAATAAAGTTACTAAACATAGTAGTATATATAGTGGACATGAGGAGAGTGAGCCTTAAAGGAATGCACTACTACTTAAAAGCCAAATAGAAGAAGGTGAGACATTTGGTGCAAAATCAAAAAATCAAAGATCATTTGCTTATTAACAGCAAAGAGGTAGAGAGGTCTCAACTCCTATAGGTATGTTCCTCTTTCTTAACTGTAAATGTAATTTTATAATCTTTTTATACCTATCTTTCCTTATTTGGTAACTTTAATGGATAGAATTAGTAACTACGTTTACCAAAAAGGTTAGTCTGCAACGTATTTTAATAAAAGGGTATTAGCGAGATAAGGGGTACCAATATTACTACCCATTTACTACTGTAGTAAGAACTAATAGCTAATGCGTAGCTGCCCAATTTGGCACGCCTCGTGCCCTCAGGTGACCATTCTATACTACCTCTTCATTTTATTATTTTCTTTACCATATACTAATTGATCATTAGTTTATTTTGCATAAGATAGTTCAATTAAGTATGATTGCCATCGTAAAGAAATATGTGCAGAAAGTTGTTTCTAGTATATATTAGTGTTTTATTTTATTGAAGCACATCAATTTATATGTAAGATAGTTGCATCATGTTTACATCTTTCTTTAACTGTTTATACGGGTGTGTGCAAGTAAAATAATTGGCGCCAAGCAATTTGCATCAATCATCTTTCATGTATAAATAAACATTCCTTAATCTAAATGGGCAAGGTTGAGACAATTAAAGCGTTCTTACTCAGTAAAATACTAGTATTTCCTACGTCTCATATTAGTTGTATATATTATTACGTACTACGGAGTATCTTTTTTCGATTGTCTCAAATATATTCTTCATTACTAAAAATTACTGTAGAAAAAAAATAAAATTGATCGAGATTATCACATTATACTTATTCAAAATTATTGTTATAGCTCTAAAATAATTAATTAATTAATTAACTACGTCATTCTGCAAAAAAAGTAAACAGTGATTATGTTTTGATTAAAATATTTATTTTCAGTTATATTTTAAGAAAAAAAAAAGTATTTTATTATTATGATATAGTTTGCTTACTTTTTCTTATACCTCTCGTAACTAAAGTTTTTTAAACCGATTAGTTGGTAATTGTAGTGTATAAAAGTAACTGAATAATAGGAAGAATAAATAACATAAGTTACCAAATTATGTATCATGATCATAAACAAATCATCGTAACTTTAATTATCAAGTTAGGACTTAATAAAATATTAATAAATTATAGCTGGCTTTCAAGAAATCCGTTTACTAGTTACAGAACCAGATATACTGTACCGAACTACCGATGAATTGTTATTTGTCGATTAGTAAATTATGATTTTTTTTTATATCCAAGCCAACATAGCTTCTTATGTTATGGAATTTTGTGAAAGAAGGATTAAGCATGTGGGCCACAAAATTTTACCATTTATACACACTTGTTTATTCTCTCAGTTCTAGTTCATTATAAAAAAATAGATAACAAATTTCAATCGAGTTTATATATAGTACTCCGTACTACTTTAACAAACAAAAAAACTATTACTCCGTATTACGAATTTAAGGAAAACAACTTACTGCAAAAACCAAAAAAATAAAATAAAAATAGTGATTAATGATTTGGTAATACTTTTCTCGTTCATGTCCATTGTGCATATCCCATGTTTCTAAAGTGAATTATTATGCCTTATTTTTCCTATTGGTTATGATTCATACGGAGAGATAATCATTTTCACATCATGTAATTTCGTAACAAAATTGGAATTCACATGTTATGCTCACATCTAAAAAGAGAAAATGGAAGTCGTGAACGTAAGGATTTTTCCTTCTTTCAATAAAACTAATACATCATAAACCATTACAAAAACAATATGTCACACGTCACACGTCAAAAGGGAATTAACGGGAAAAGTAGACGAATTATAGGTCGTGGCGCAGGGGTAGTCTAATCGAAAAGGCTCACGAACTACACGAGTCAAATACATTAAACTCGAACACAACTCAAAATTTCACTCGAGTATTTTGTGCTCGACGTGTTTAAATTTAGTCGACCTCGAGTATTAAATACTACTCCCTCCGTCCCATATTAAGTGTCCATTTTTGACTTTTAAAGGTCTTTTTTCTTCAACTTTGACCTTAATTATTTCTTCTTATGTTATATGATACTCAATGCAAAATATATGAATGGATAGAGTTTCGAATGTATTTTTCATTGGTATAATTTTCAGTAAGCATTATATAACATAAAGAAAAATATTTACGGTCAAAGTTGATGAAAAAAGAATTCAAAAAGTCAAAAATGGACACTTAATATGGGACGGAGGGAGTAGTTTATTATTTGTGTGTACGCTAGCATTCTGGAACTGCGTGTTGCGAAATGTAGTAAAACATATTAATTTTTTTATATTTCGAAAGAAATAATGCGTTCAGATAGATTATAATCAAACAATATACTTTAGAGATAAGTTCTTTAAAATATTTGTAATACCCGCATAATTTTTATTTTATATATTATAATTTTGTTTCCATTAAAACAGTGCGAAATAAAAACAACAGAACAGAAAATATAAAGTTCGATAAGTTAAAAGTAGTAAAAGACAAAAAATACAAAGCACAAGATTATCATAAACCGTCTTGTTTTATTAGTAAAGCAAGTAAAACTGTCAAAAAAAGTACAAAATATAAAAACCAAAGTGTATTTTGGTACCTCAAACTTGTTTAAACGGGTTTTGTACTACAGTATAAAGTTAGACAAGTAAAAAAATAATAAAAGAAAAATAATACGGAACAAAAATTTACAAAAAGTTTTTTTGTCATGTCAGCGAGTCAAAAGGGGGTAAGGATGGTAAAAAGGGGGTACTCGTAATAACGCTTTAAACTTTATAAGGTTAATAGTGCTTTCTGAAGCGTATGTATTATATATCTGTTTCAATTTATAATAGGCGAGTGTAATTTTTTATTTTCTAGGGTTCGTTTGGTAGGATGTAATGAAATATTAAATAAATTGAATAAATGATGTAATGTAATAATTCATTACCCTTATTAATAATGTTAATAAGAATTGTATTTAACGTGGTTAGTTAATGGTGGACTTTTATGTAATTTTGATTACATTACGGACGTAATGAAAAAAAAAGGAGGGGCCCTATGGAATGAAAATGATAGTTTTTGATGTAATGAGGCATTCATTGTAATGAAATATTACATTGTATAATTGTAAACAAACAAGATTTTTCTATTCAGTCGTAATAACCGTTTCTATTCCAACTTTCATTACATAATACCAAACACTACGCTAATGTTTATAGATGTAAGGAAGAAGATAGATTACATAAAGCGTTTTAAGTCTGTTGTGAATAAAATTTTATTTATTTATTATTACTTAAGAAAACTAAGAAAAAAATATAAGTGCAAGCAAGAATAATATAAATTGTTGATTAAATATATGACGTGAGATTTTTGCTTCCTTATTTAACCTCTTAATGAAATGTGAGATGCCTTAACCCCTTTGTTAGGCATAGCTTTAGGTCACATATCACGCAGTTGTAATGTCTTTCTAGCTCCTTGCTAGTTTTTTTTAATAAAGTTGCCGTTAAAAAAAAAAACATATCACGCAGTTGATGAGATCCTAAATTCGTTGACTGAAAAGTCTTACTAGTTTTCAACGAAACAAAGCTGTTTCATCGACTCAACTTAATTTGTATCGTAAGAAAACATTGAAAGAAAGTTGTATGTGAGATGCTCTAACATACATGCCTTATTGCCCAGCATAAAATTAGCAAAAAAACAACGACATCATTTTAATATCGTTGAAAAGATGTTCTTTGAGGCCGCTTGAGTTTGAAAACAACTTTATTTCGATGATTCCATATTGCCCAAAATCTTCTGAATCTACTTAGCAAAACAAACAAGATAGTAGCATTGTTGCAACTTTTCTTTCTCACTATAATTGTTCAAAATGAAGCCAAACTGTACACACTTTGATCAGTATTGCTTCCCAGTGTCCACTAAACAAAAGTTGCACTACATTTCATCTTTATACAGTTCTTCATGTTTACAACTTTCAAATATCCCATATGTTCAATTATTTAGCTCGTATCACGTTAGTTTTAATCTAGTAATATTGAAACATCCATGTTGTATGATTACATCATGCTCCTTTAGTAAGTTATGTAGTTTATGAACTGTTTCTATAAACGTTAAATTATTTTATAAAAATTTCTTCTTTTTAATTCTTAGAATATATATAGATTTTCCCAGTTAAAACGAGAGTATTACTTATTTAGAGAATATTGAGTTAGATTAACTAAATACCAATTTCAATTGTTTTACAACAACTAGATTATATATTGCTATGAGGGTATGATAATTCTAAACGTCATTTGGGCTACAAATACTCTTGTACGATTTCCGTAGCTTAAGCAAATCGATCACCTGCTTTTCATTGGCCGATGCTTTTGGAAAACATACGTAAATCTGAATAGTGACTAGGTGTGTAAAGTTTAAGGAAGAATCATGTGAATTTTGGTACTATGGATGACTTAATTAAGACACCTAGTAAACATGGGTATAGTACCTTGGTTTTCTTACTTTACATCGAAGGTAGTTTTCTACTGCTTTTATTACTATATAAGTTGACATAGATACGGTCATGAAGTAGTGTCCTTATTCGTTTACATCACTAGGATACAATAGTATATTGCCAGAAGTCCTGTATAATTCTGATACAGGTTTGTGATAGTCCTTTATATGAGTCTTGGTTTATTGATATCGAGACTTAAAACATTTATTCATACATTGTATTGCATGTGCTGATTAAATGCTTAATTTCCGACTATCTTGTATCCATCCTACAGATTTTGGATCGTGCACACTGAGGTTTCAAGTTCCTGCTGTTCTTCACTATCTTATACTTTTTACGTGAATTCCTTCTTTCTCCCATGGCAGAAGATGGTGTTGTGCTTCAAACAGAGAGAAAGTGGACACTTCCGATCTTTGTCTTCTTCAAAGATATTAGGTACTTCCTTCACATAGTGCATAATCGCATGTTATATAAATGCGTTTACAAACTTATTGGAATTAATCATATATTAGAGTTTTTATGGTCGTATAACATTGTTTTGTAGTCTTGTTCTCAAGATGGATTCACTTGGAAAGGAAATACTTGTTATTGCTGTACCTGCAGCCATGGCATTAGCCGCTGATCCTATTGCATCATTAATTGACACCGCATTCATTGGTCGTATAGGTATGTCTTGTTTATTCAGTTGAATCGATAAGCACTAGTTTATGTCTGCAAAAGGCGCGCATTATTTCTTTACTATTGTTAGCCTCAACTATGATTGTGAAAAGTATATAGTAATATCATTTTCATATCTTTTATGACATTTTACATCACTTGTATATATGTATAGGTGCGGTAGAAATTGCTGCTGTTGGAATATCTATTGCTATTTTCAATCAAGTTTCAAAAGTAGCTATATTCCCGCTTGTTAGTATTACCACTTCCTTTGTTGCTGAGGAAGAGACTATAGGAAGAATCAATAATGAAGCAGTCAAAGTTAAGATAATAGAAAAAGCTCCTATGAACAAAGAGGAGACAAAAGAATTGCCACAAGATGATGTCAAACTTGAAAATTTGGAAAACGGTTCAACACTAAAAGAAGAGAAAAAGGACTTGGCACCAGAAAATGGTAAGTCTATTACTGAGTGCAAATCAAGTCACAAAAAATTAATATGCATCAATGATCTTATGAGTGACTTGTTCCAAATCAGGTGTAAAAATATGCCCATGCAAGCATTTGCCACCTATTACTGAGTGCAACTCAAATACATCAAAGATCAAAAAACAAAAGAGAAATATCCCTTCAGCATCAACTGCGCTGCTGTTTGGTGCAGTGCTCGGTATTCTTGAAACACTACTACTTGTACTTCTAGCAGATCCATTTTTGAGTTTGATGGGCGTAAAATCCGTAAGCATCTAGTTGTGTTTTCATCCTCAGCACAATAATTATTCAAACCCTGACTTTTCTCTACTCAACAGGATTCTCCTATGATGTTACCTGCACATAAATATTTAACACTACGTTCACTTGGAGCTCCAGCGGTTCTTCTCTCTTTGGCAATGCAAGGAGTCTTTCGTGGTTTTAAAGATACTAAAACTCCTCTATATGCCACTGGTACTTCAATTTGATCCTTTCTTCATATTTGATGATCCAACTACTTCTGATGCTACATGTTTTAATCATTTTTTTTTTGTAATGCAGTTGCTGGAGATGTAGCAAACATAATTTTGGATCCAATTCTTATCTTTTGGTGCAATTTGGGAGTTAGCGGGGCAGCCATTGCACATGTTCTTTCCCAGTAATTATTTAGATCTTAAACTTAGTCGTTCATGAGTACGTCGAAATACCCTTGTCAGCTGTGACTTAATGTCATCTATTATATTGCAGGTACTTAATATCACTAATTCTGTTAGTGAAATTGATGCAACAAGTGGACCTACTACCTCCAAGTCTTAAAGCTTTGCAGTTTAGTCGGTTTCTGAAAAACGGTATACATAGTTTGGGAAACAAATGCTTTAGTAATTGGTACCATAATTATGTCGCTAATTTTTAATTTTCAACATCTTTCTGGTGTTCCTCTACAGGTTTTCTATTGTTGTTCAAGGTAATAGCAGCTACTGTTTGCGTGACCTTGGCTGCATCATTGGCTGCGAGGTTGGGTACAACACCAATGGCTGCATTCCAGATTTGTTTACAAGTTTGGTTGACATCTTCACTTCTTGCTGATGGTTTGGCAGTAGCTGGACAGGTCGATTCCACTATATAACAACTTTTGTACAATAGAAGCCTATTTACAACCTTTTTTACGACAAGGATTAATCAATATCTCGATTCATGGAATTCTGTAGGCAATAATTGCTACATCATTTGCTGAAAAGAACTATGAGAAGGCAACAGCAGCTGCAGTTAGAGTACTACAGGTGTATTTTTGGTGTATGGCGCGTGTGTAGCAAGAAAATTAGATTAAATTATAACATAAGAAGCGCTTTGTTAAATATATATATTTTGTAATTTGCAGATGGGATTTGTAATGGGTCTGGGACTTGCTCTTCTTGTTGGACTCGGGTTGCAATTTGGTTCTGGGGTGTTTACAAAAGACATACATGTTAGACACATCATTACCATTGGTGTCCCGGTATGAATCATTCTGCTTAAACTGGCACTCTTTTTGTATTTAATTATCCTGAATGCGATCGTCTCATATAATTGCTGATTTGCTTCTCTATTTCGCAACCAGTTTGTTGCTGGCACTCAGCCAATCAACTCAATAGCATTCGTATTCGACGGAGTTAACTTTGGTGCATCTGATTTTGCTTATTCCGCATACTCCATGGTTAGTATTTTACCATGCATGTTCAAGAACATTAACAATTCGTCTGCAATAAATTCGTGTAGTCTTATGATCATGTGAATTTCTTCTTGTTAGATTCTAGTGGCGATAGGAAGCATTGGATCATTATTTGCACTGTACATGACTGGTGGTTTTGTCGGAATATGGGTTGCTCTATCCATTTTCATGGGCTTACGTGCAATTGCAGGCATATGGAGGTAACCTTCTTGTTCAATCAAACACAAAACAGGCCCGAGAATATCTGAACCCGAACATCTTGCATTGCCACCTCTAATTTAGTAATGATTTCATATATATGTTTGCAGGATGGGTACAGGAACGGGTCCATGGTCATTTCTTAGGAAATAGAAGATCGATGGTTGTTGCTTACATGATTCTTAATAAGTGGAACAGAGTTCTGACGATATGATACATAACTACTTTTTATATCGAGTCGTATACTCCTCTCATAGGATAGATTTCACCTTCCTTATTATGGTTTATTTCCAGCACTTGTTACTTTATAGATGTTTCTTTTTCCAAGACATGTGCTTGTATGTTATGCAATCGCTCATTGTAACGTGATGTAACCTACCTAGCGTCTCAATGTACTACAAATTTTTTAAACGTTCTCTATTAAACGAATTCTGAATTTCACCTCCGATCAAGGTGAGATATGAATAAAACATTACTAATCTCATTTGGCCAAACGATTTACTCTTTCTCATCTTCATTTTGTTGGATTTATCATAATAACCAAGATAATAATTAAGGATAATCGTAAAAAATTGTATTATACTTGCCCATTTTTGTTATCGTTTGTAATGTCTTTTTTTCCTATTATAACACAAACAATGTGAAATCTTGCTATTAAATATTTTTCTTTTAATATTATATATATATATATATATATATATATTGAGTCCTCATATTTACTACTCCCTCCGTCCCATATTAAGTGTCTATTTTTGACTTTTTGAATTCTTTTTTCATCAACTTTGACCGTAAATATTTTTCTTTATGTTATATAATGCTTACTGAAAATTATACCAATGAAAAATACATTCGAAACTCTATCCATTCATATATTTTGCATTGAGTATCATATAACATAAGAAGAAATAATTAAGGTCAAAGTTGAAGAAAAAAGACCTTTAAAAGTCAAAAATGAACACTTAATATGGGACGGAGGGAGTATTGTTTAGTATTAATGATTCATGTTAGTACATGCTAAAACCAATCTTGAGAAACCGATTTCGAGTTCCATTAAATTGTGTGTCCAATCGAGTTCCCATACATTGATATCTTATATATATAAAGATTGATACTTATTGTTGTCTCTTCATGTCTAACAAAGAGTTACACACATAATAATTGCTAAAAACTATTCATATGCTTATAAGTTACGTTGGTATGCTTCTATATTCATCTATTTGTGCCTATATAAAAGGTCTAAAAAAAGCCATCGATGCTATGGGAGTCGACAAAGGATATTAGTGAAATGGGCTCTTAAAAGGAAAACGACACCTGCTGAACTATGTGCTATGATTATAACGTCTTCTTCTATTGTAAATCCTATATTCAATGTTTATTGCAGGAATTTAGGATGATGTCTAAGGATGTTTTTCTCTAAGTACTAAGATTTTTGAGTATGTATATATACTATTATATAAAGCATTTACGATGTGGGTCTCATCAAAAATTAAGATAAGGAGGTGTAATCTTAACCATCCATCTTATTTTAGAAAATCACATCATAGAGTGACATGTGTCACTTCTTAATTAAAAAAATCACTTTTATTTTCAATTTGACATATCTTTTTATCTATTTATTTTTTTTATAATCTAATTTCACTTTATTTTTTAAAATTTCTTAATCTTTAATTCAACATCCATTTTGATATATATTTTTATAAATTTTTAGCTTTAAAGATTTTTAGTGGGTTTATTTTGAATTTTTTAACAACTTTAACTTTAATTTGAATACAAACTTGATTTGTAAAAGATATATACTTTTGGAAACAGTGTTTGATGGGTAAGAGAGTGTGTGAGTCTTTATACAAGCGAGAATGATGTTAATATGATGTTGCGGGAAAGCTACGGAAACCCAAACAAACGAATTCTCTAAGCGGGTAGAGAATTGTGAAGCGAGTTGGGTTAGCAATTTTTATCGCCGCCGCTATGCGCGAGTATCTAAGTAGTAGTATATGATTGACCTTTAACAATTAATAACATCCCATTTGTTTATGATAGTATCTTTTGTCACTTATAGTTTCTTTTGTCCCATTTCAAGTTTGTGCAGATATGCAGAGTGCAGATGTGTCTACAAAATCAAAAGGTAATCATACTTTAGTATTTGTTGCTACATATTTAGAAAGATGTGTGTAGAATGTTTGGATATGTTGAATGTTTCAAATAGTAAGTTCTCAAATTTCGAAATCAGATTGTTTGTCTATTGCAATTTTATTTGAACTTATAACACATATATAAGAAAATTACACACTTTGTGCTCCTAGGGTTGTGCTGAACTCCTGCTTTTACCTAATAAATATAATAAGGTTTTGAAGCTCATGCGTTGTCGCGGGACGTTTGTATACGACTGTCATACACATGTAAAGATTTACGGTGTTGTATCTTGATTCAAGCAAACGAAAAACAAATGAATATAACGAATATGATAGTAAGCAACAACTGCTTATGCATCAAATTGCCATAATTGAAAGGACGACAGTCAACATTTACATTCCCATCAGCGTCAGTATTTTCTTGTGGTTGCTGTTGACAGAGAATGCTAGAAGGACGCTGTGACGCCGCCGTTTTAAAAAGAGAATGGGTAAGCGGGGGCTGCTAGCATCAGAAAAAAAATGTTACTTACTTGTATGATTGAGATGAACTATAGTTGCAAAGAATAAAAAGACAGATAGAAAATAGTTTCTACCTTTCCAGAGAACTATTATTAATTTAGGCGACACTTTTGTACATCCTATCATTCATGTTAAGCGATTTGGATAGTGGGTCACAACGGGTAACTTTGTTACAGGATTCAGACGTTGTGAGCGTTACTATATAGTGGGTCACGCGCGAGTTCATTGGAAGGTGTTTTAAAAGCGGCCTTTTTAGCGCTCATGTTTTGGATTTATGTTTCCATCTTTATAGGTATTGAAGTTGCAAAAGGGCCATTTATAAACATGGAGGCACATATCGTTTCTTGTTTTTTTATAGTGCTAGAGCTAATCGTCTTTAATAGTTTCAATACACTGAAGTAAGTAATACCAGCACTTGATAAAATTTACCTAATATAACTTGATTTGATCTATTTTTTTACAACCGAAACAAACACAATTCGTGCGACAGGAACCTAAAGGCCTATATGGTTGTGTTGGATACTGTTCTTTGAGTCCTTTAAACCTAAAAAATGTCACAATCAGCAATTTAAGCTCATACAGTGTGAGAGCCTTTCTGAAACGTTATGTTTACCAAAGCATCTCCATCAAATCCAACCTCCCGCTTAACGACAAAGATGTTATGTCTTTAAATACCACTCAAATGAAACTACAATTTAACAAGAAAAGGAAAAGGAACATTATTTTGGGACGACTGCATAAAATTACCACTAAACAGCAAGCTTAAGAAGTTATGTCATTCAGTGCCAGTTCAAAGAAATTACATGGCATTGGTCTAATGGGTCGCATGAATTTCTACTGACCTATTATTCTAATCCACCATGCATAGAGTAAACACCAATCTAGCCATGTTCATTTTGAAAAAGTGTTTTAAATTACCAAAAACTAAAACATTTGCTACTCTTATTGGGTGAAAATATGTTTTTGGGCATTTAAAACGCATTTGTGTGGTCGGGAAAACCAAATCTTTCCATAATATTTTTACTTTTAGGGGTGTTTAATAAGCTGGTTTCGGGTTTGTTGCGTTCTATTGCAAATTTGTTACCCTTAACCAACTGAACGTTTAGTGATTTTTAGGTCCAGAGTAATTGCATTCGGTCTAAAAAGCAATAGGCCGTAAAGAAAGATGTGTTTTAAAAATCTGAATCTAGCCCATTACCCGTTAGATACAAAATAATTCAAAAGAAACACATTTGGATTTTTAGTATGTTGCCTAATATTTATAAAGAATTTCGTGAGTTTATCCGGCATAAATACTATAGAATTGTTTTGTCGGCACAAAACATGACCCCTTTTTAAACTAATCACTTTTCGCGATAACGCCTACAAGTTAAATAGGAAAAATGATGGGAAATACTTTTTAACTTTTGGCTTTATCTCTTTCCAATCTCTCTATGTATGAAGCTCAGCATCTATCACTGTTGCTCCCATTTGCTTTTAATACGCAACTACCGGCTTTACAAATTCCTACAACCATTTATAAAGTAGTTCAACATATGATGGCTTAAAGATATTTCATTTTGAAAAACAAATACTAAAGTGTCTAGTGTCTACCTTATAAGCAGCCGGGTCATAAAACCCTTCAATCAAGCCATCTGCCGCATATGCCATGAGCTCGAAACGTTGAGCTAGCCTCTCGACTCCTTAATGGTGATAACTATTAACCTGAATCTCCATATTATCTTCTAAAGAATCATTAAACCAGTGATGCAATGGGGTTTCTTCTACAATCTCGACCGCATGTCTATGCCGGTCATAATTATCGTGATCCATATGAACCGTTTTCTTCTCCTGCGAGACACTCTTGGTTAGTTCGTTACCACGCCGTCACGAACCCTACGTGTATTTATACACAGTATATAAACAAAAGAAAAATAATTACCTTATCAATCATAATCACATTGACCTCTTTATTTGAGACTTTAGCTTTCACAGCTTATCCATTTTGTCAGGATGATTTGAACAGTATTCCATGTGTTCCTTCAATAGCGGCTCATTAACAGTCGAAGCTAAAATTCTAGCTAAAAAAATCTACAGCAATTTGCGTTCTTTGTTTTGTTGTTGGGTACATACACATCAGCAGCAACGACATTTTCCCTCTAGTCTTGACTTATGTTTGACCATAATTTGGTCCAAACTCCCTTCACCATGTTCCAAGTCTGCAATTTTATCCTTTCTTTTCACCGTCGATTCCTCCTCATGTCCCCAAAGCTCATGATGCCAACAAAACAATAACAATAACAAACGGAAATGTTAATTTTCAGTTGATTTCAAAGTCAATCCAATAATCAAGATGTCATTATACAAAACGCAAAGTGGTAATCTAAAACGTAGTATAATATCTTAAAACCCAAAACCCAAAAAGGATATTAGAATATGAACCTAAACACCCCTTAAAGTTGAAGCGCGTTGTAAAGTTTTAAATTCATTATACATGAGGCTCAGATAGGCCAACAATCGTGAATAGAGATACGTTCGCCTGGCTGCCAATTGTAATGAGTTGCCCCGCCAAGGACACGGTTAATCTCACTTCTATGAAGCCGCTTCATTACTCATTCACGGCCTCTCACACTGATTCACCACCATTATAACCGCATTGGAAGATGTCAATTGTACCACACGGTAAGCCTCACAAAACTGGAGACCCAATAAACTTTATTAACAAAGAATTTGTCAATCAAACGTTAAATTTATCCGTCATGGCTGTAGAATCAGTAACCTGCCTTCCAAGTACGGACATTCTCAAGGATATAATCCGCCATGGCTGCAAATTTACAAACCTGCCACTGCCTAGGACACGGATGTTTACGCCTCTAGTTAAACGTATCCAAATTTATCACAGCCTCGCAAAAACAATCGCCTCGTCTCAAAAAGACCAAGAACATAATATAACAACTGTATTATAATCCCATGTAGCTGTCACATCATGAAACCAAAACATCATCCCTAAAACAAAAAAAGCCCTAAAGTCGTTTATAAGCTAATGTTTTAGGTATATCCATAATCTTAAAGTGTCTATCACCTTATAATCTATACCCAAAACATAAACCCATACAATTTTTTAAGGCATAATCAAAATCAAATTTGACCTAAACATACACATCCAAACACATAATAAAATGTGAAAATATAAGAACACTGAAAATAGATAGTTTAATTAGAACATACCTTTAATTTGGTGGCACCGGAAAAATTAAACCCATCAATTGTATTTTGATACCTCAAAATCTTCTTACCAATAAACACTGTAACAGCTGAAAGAAATAGATCTTCAATATTATGTAACCAAGAGAGAGAGAGAGAGAGGCGTTAGAAAGTGAGAAGAAATAGATTTGGTTTAGTGTAAGAACCATAGAAGAAGAGGTGAGGCGGTGGGTTAAGTATCTAATTGACATGTATCTACCGAGTCGGGATTAAAAAAAACAGGTCGGACGTGACCCTCAGAAGAACGTCCGGCAGGTCGTCGGTGGGTCAACCCGATCATTAAAAGAGAGCATTTAATGGCAGGGTTAATATAGCATTAAAAGGGGCACGAAAACCAATTTTTGGTTTTTAATATATACTAGGTTTTTAAGCCCGCGCTTCGCTGCGGGGTGTTTATAATCGACGAACACTTTTAGTGGGTATCGTGGTACTAATTCAGAAACAATAGTACTAAAAGACGTCTCTCTATATTAGTCGTAACAGAACCACTGAGTTGCAACAAAACCACTAACCCTCAAAATACTCATAGTAGAACTACCCGCTTTAGTTAGGTTTTGTGGTTCCAGAAAAGTTGAAAGGGTTAAAGAGCAGATTATGTATACCTTTCTTTAAACAAATACATGCTTCATACAATTGAATGCAAAAATATTGAAAGACATTTAGAGAATGAGACGTCTCCAAAGCACGAAACCACCTGTCTCTCCTGGGCCCCCCGCGGCCCATGCAAACATATTGAGTGGCGAATGCAAATTGCAGCACATGAAATGATTCAGGACACCTAATCAATCCAAAATATCTTGAAAGGATTTGTGGACTTGTGGTTTATGTTCAGCCCATAGTTAAGTTGTAGTGTTTCATGTGTCATCTGAAACATAATATCTTTATTTCATTACGGAATCATAGTATCAACATACCAAAAACGCCCTCAAACGATACTTCTTTAGGTGTGCCTGCGAGTGACCCCCTCTTTGTGCAATCTTGTGTTCCTTGTCAACTGGTCAAGTTATCATGTGGCGGCTGATTGATAGGTCCAGTAGTTGTTGCCTCTGTTGAGGCAAGTTTTTTGGGAACTGGTTTTGTGGGTTGCTTAGACAATGGTTGAGATACCCCATGGTGTATATGAATTTGGATTCAGTCACCCTTTGTCTTTGACTTCGCATGCACGCCTTATTCCATTCATCTCCGTATTGCCCAAAAAGCAGAAAAATAAAATGCTCGGAAGGATTTTAGAAACTAAGTTAAGATACTTTTTCGATGGACCCTCGATAATCGTCTTGATAGACAACTCACCATTTGACAGTCGAACTAAAATAGTAACTGCACACCTCAAAAATCCTTTCTCCAAACTCCCATACATTTTTATAATGTTCCACTTCTTGAGAAATAATATTTTTTATAATGTTAGTATATAAAATGTTACCCTTAAAAGAAATCAAATTCACATGAACATTTGTTGATTTAAACAAGCAACGTAAGTGTAAACTATATGAACTTAAACAAAAGTTTAACAAAAGAACATACATATCAGTAACATGGTTTATGCAATTGTTGCTGTCGATTGGAGGAAAATAAGAAAGAAAGCACAACACCTTTAATGTTTCAGGCCATGAGTGTATAGTTCAGAGGTGTAAAACTTTAGCATCTTCATAAACATTATCATTCATTTTCTCAAAATTCTTCTAACAAACTTAACCTATCTTACTTAAGTAAGCATAAAGCATATGTTAAAGTACCTTGGAAAAGCTCAGTTACCAACTACTAAAAGGTTAAAAACTACTACCCCAAACCAATTCCTTACTTATCATCGTTTTTGGTCGCGTAGGTTTATGGCCTCACACAACAAGTGTTTGGATGTTGTCTGGACCAGGGCTAAAGATGATACAATATCATACATTAAAAAAGGGAATATTTTTATATGAGCATTTATGTATTAGTTACCTCAACTTGCTACAGGGCTAAAGACTAGATCAAACATAAAAGTTTTCCTTAGTGTAGACAACCCAAATTTATGAGCTCGTTTTCGACTCTCTTTTAAATGTTCTAGGACAAGCATGGTAACATATGATGGAATCACACACAAACAAATTCATAATTGAATTCAAAATGCACATACAAAAGGTGCTCTAACTCATACCTTCCATCGTAATTCATAGAGATAGAATTCTCTGTGCTAAGATAAAGTGGCCACTTCCTTCAGTGAAGTTGTGTTTATTAAAGTCTCAGCAAAATCACCAATAGACTATAAAATAAACGCCACCAAAATTCGGCCCAAAGGGATATCATCTACCCAAATATCTGCAGAAATTCTTTTTATAAGTCACACCAAAGGTACCACCTTTTAAATCTCGAATATTTTTATTTGCATGATATATAGAAAGTTACCTGATAATGATCATGTGGGCTTGAACGTTTGTTAGGCCATGTATGATAGAGATGAACCGCTCATGAATGACCGATGAAAGACCACTGATGCATTATGATTATTTTTCCTATTCACAAGTATCTAAATTAGATTACTAATAACACTCTGTTACAAGTAAACTAAATAGAGAAATGGTCGTATTTCGACACACTTGAGCAGCTAGCAGTGTCATCATAATGCAGAACATAAGTAAAATCATAAAAATCCCCATAGACATCTGTCATTGTTTTGGTCCGATCAAATACTATTGTCTTAAGACCGTACAAAGTGAGAACTGGAATACCTTAGTAGGATGTTGTCTTGGTGCAGCCCCAACATTAACAACCGGAATGTTAGCGGTCACGACTGCTCTTCGCGCAGCACCACTTTTAAGATGTCTTTTGTGTCTGAAACTCTTAATGCCCTTCAACTGTTTATTTTTTGTAAGAGTAACTTCTATGTTGCTCAAACCAAATTATGAGTTTGGTTAAAAAACTTGCAAGCAATGGGCTAGCCTGTACATGATCACATGTATATTTAGGGTAAAAAACACTTAACTTAGCTTGAACACATATAATTATAATTATCAGTGCTTATGAAATTAAAGTTGTAAAGTATATGAAGTAATGTGGTATGTGATATGTAGCCTTTAGGCATATATTGGAGCACATTTTTGCAGCAGAAAGTTAAGGATAGTAGGTCTGACCTGGAGTTCAAATCAGTATCTTCGCGTTTGGGATGCTCGCATTCACAACCAATGATCCCCTGCAAAGGTGTTTTTTCGTTAGAATATGTATGATCAATCTGAACGTAATATATCAATAAGTAAACATTGTTGAATTCAAGTTACTTGACTGTATTTGGCCCGATCAGGAGTATCTCATTCATTTAGACCAATGATGATTGACACCGCATTAATCACTCTCTTAACCCCTTCAAAGTAAGCGGGTAATAGAGTGCTCGCTTTTGGTACATCTCTAACTACCTCAGATATACTTTTAACATGTCCGTTGAAACGAAAAGTAAGAAACTATATTCTTTTTTAGGCTTCCAAGTGTTCCCTACTCATTTGACACGTTCAAACCTGTGTACATGTTAGTTTAAAAATCGTCGAACCGCTAATAGTTTGATGACATGGCATCTTTTAACTCAATAAGTCGATATCTGGGGCTAGCATTCTAAAACTACTCTAGAGTCATCCATCGACTTTTCAGCTTCATTTAACGGGCATACGTATATCACCTCTATAAGCTAATATTTGAACATAAAGACAGTAGCATCTTGCGAGTAGGCCCCTGACGGTCCCTCTTGCTGATTAAATATTAGTGGACCCAGGTCTATAAGAACTATATATAGACCAAAATCCACTCACTTTAAGTGAAGTTTACCTAAAATAAGATGCCAAGCACAATGCCATCTAGCCCTCTAGAAAATTGGAGCCATACCTTCTACAAATCTGAAATTCAAAGAACAATATTAGAATTTTCTCACCTTATTTAATAGCTCAACATTTGGGCTGCACATTCTTATCATAATTCAGTTAGGGTATAAGTTATTCCCGAAAAAAATATTATCCCATACACGTTTGATCTGTGCCTTTTAAGTGCAGTGACCCGCGTGGCCTATGGCTTCTGAGCGCAGTGACCCGTCAAAGATACTAAAATTCAGACATAATAAAGCTTCTATTTTAAATCAAAAGAAAGTCTGAATTTTCCACGGAAGCCAGCTCGAAATATTTGATCTTATTTTCCAATTAAGCGACTAAGAGGCATTTGGATAAACTCTAGGCTACATCATCTTAAGCTACATTCGACTGTTGGCCCATTGGAGCTAACATATCTAAGTGATCCATAACCAATGAAAAGTGGGAGTGCTTTACATGAGTTACCTGTAATGGCTGTATCAAAAATTACACCAAATGGGCAAATTATATAAATTCGATTACTGTTTAAGAATAACTTCCTCCTAAAACTTGTCATCTTACTCCCACTGATCCCAACTCTATCAAGCTAAGATATTATTTGAATTTGCATTTTATTATAGAACAAATAAAGATCCCTAATTACTGAATTCACAATCAAAACCCTAACCACACTTTTAGCTCAAACTGATCCAATCAATTTTTAACTGATACGCGACAAACTTAAACACCATATACATAATCTGACATAAAAATATAACCAAAAAAAACAACTTTTATATACCTGACCATTAGCTTTTTATAATCAATCTCATCGTTATTCTTATCTAAATTTTCATCTACATCTCTCATTCTCCACACTCAAAACATGCTTCAAAACATAGTAAGTAAACTTTTCAAGCATAAATAAAAAGGCAGAAATAAATTAAAAAAACACTTTCTAAAGATAAAAACATCAATACAATTAAAATAAAGAAAACAACCCACTTTCTTGATGGCCTCGTTTGCTTGATTTAATCGAACCCTCTGATAACAAACCATACCATGAAAGTTTGATTGGAATTTTTTTCTGCAATACTCATCTTCTCCAGAATCTCATAACTCTAATTTCCTTTTAAAGGGAGAAGAGATGCCACAGAGACAGATGTGTTTATTGTGTGTGTGTTTTTTTTTGTTGGTATGAGTGGGATTTGTGAGGAAGATAAAGATCGATGAATCTAGAATATCATCGATAAGGGACGGTGGTGGGAGAGATAAGTGTAATGAGGACATGTGTTATCCACTTAATTTTAAAAAAAAGGTCGGATTCGGGTCACCGTTCGGGTTTCGGCAATTCCGTGGCCTTTCCGGCGGGTCAACTGTCGGTGTAACCCAACATTAAAGAGCATTAAATGTGGCAATGCTGCCCTTTAATTAAATTGAATAATGGAAATACTGAATAATGATAATTGAATATGTATAATGAATAAATTATAATTATAATTATTAATTTATAATTTCATTTATAATTATAATTATAATTATAATTTTAATTATAATCATAATTATATGTTTTTAATATAATTATAATTATAATATATTTAGTTATTTAAATATAAATGAGATGATATGATTGAGATATTTTTTTGACGTTTTGACTATTTTCTAAAGCGATTCGTAAAAAATTAGCCCGTTTAACCCTTCATGTCTAAGCACGAGCCCAATTAAGCTCGTGCATGTTCGGGCCGAGCCGATCATGTTTGGAACCCGTGGACTGACTTTGCTAGAAAACCCACCGTTTTGCCACCTTTACCCCTCCTATCTCACTTTTTACGCCTCGTACCCACTTTTTACTTTTTTTTATTAACAATACAAGACAACTTTTTTATCAGATGTTATTTCATATGAATTGTCTTTTAATATTTTTGAGTTGTCAAACTTTATATTTTATGTTTCTTATTTTTTTTATTTTATAATAAAAAAACATATAAAAGTAAAGTCAATGAAAATTCCTTTTTCTCTTGGAACCTCTTGATGACCATATGGAACAACGTTTTTAACTCTTAGGTGTTCTTTTTTTCTTTCAGAAATGCCCTTTAGTAATATTTTAACCCGACTCATTTAGACGTGGTCAGACATTTAAGACATTAAGATTGTCTGTTTTTTTTTCATATCATTCAGAGGCGGTAAAAAGCAAACAGTGTTAAGAGCGTTTGTTTTTTCTGATCATTAAGAGGCATAAACCTCTTATTGAACTAGAGGTGAAGGGGTGTTTTAACATCTATTAATGTCTTTTTTTATTCTTAATTTTTCTTACTTTTTTTATTTATTTTCTACTTTGTTCTGATTTTTCTTATTTTTGGTGTTTTTTTTTCATTTCTTGATATTTTTTCTTGTTTAACTTTTGTCTTTTGTATTAAAAGTATTAAATAGAATCATTGCATATGTTTTTTGAAATAAAAAGTGTATAAGATGACATGTGACAATTCATATTTTATTCAAATTGAAGGGCTCGGTTTCAGGCTCATATATCTCAATTCTAATATGACTCATTTAGTTAATCGTTTTAAAAAGTTCAATTTAAACAACGACACATTTATTTTTGGTCAATCAACATGAGGATTCTTGTTTTTGTTTAAAACAAGTAATGATGCATGCGCTTCGCCGCGGAAAGTTTTGGTTTCTAGCAATTCTACACCATATAGAGGATAGATTTATTAATGGCTACAAATTTACACAACATATAACTGATATAAAAGGAAGACGTCATCTCAAAAATGATGCGGGACGATTTTGTTAAATAGTTTTTATCTTAATATTTTAAATCCACAAAGTTTACATAAGTTAAAATATAGATAATCATAAAGTTGTTAAAATACAACCCTAACGCCAGATGTAAAAATATGTGTCCGGACACCCCTTTTCTATGTTGCACAGCTCTGTGAACATCTTCCCCATAGTCTTTCTTTAAGCATTGAGAATGAGTAATAGTAAGAACATATAGATCCAAAACTAAAGTTTAAGAATCTCTGTTATTACTCTTTGAAAAGGTCTAGGAGCATCTTTGTATCAGTTGACTATATAACATTTAAAGAGCTGTGAATACAATAATATGATAGGAACACAACAATGAAAGGTAGAATTTTATTAAAGCAAAATAAAATGTTGTAATTTATCAACATAGCCCATAAATCACTCATAGCTATACTTGTAGCTTTCTTTTTTCTATTAACGTTGATAAGAAAAAACGTTAAAGGAATACAAATCCAAAACTTCCACCGGGTCCATTGAAGTTACCTCTCATTAGAAACTTGTTTTCCCTGATCAGTAGAGGATCACCACATTATGTCTTTAGAAATATGGCTATAAAACATGGTCCCCTAATGCATCTTCAGTCAGGCGAGATTTCTGCATTGGTTGTATCATCACTGAAAGTAGCCAAAGAGATTCTGATAAAGAACGATCTAGAATTTGCAAACAGGCCTGAAATTCTAGTTGATAAGATCAACATGTATAACAGCACGGACATTGTATATTCTCCATAAGGCAGTTACTGGAGAAGGATAAAAAATTTGTACCTTAGAACTCCTTAGTGCAAAAAAAGTCCAATCGTTTTCCTATATTCGCGAGGCAGAAGTTAAGCTTCTGACAGAATCCATTATGTTATCCTCCGGAATCAACCACTTAATCAAGTGAAAAATTGTATACATAATGAATACATTAACTATAGTGCTGCTTTGGAAGGTAATACTCATAGATGAAGCTGCAAATCTAAGAATTTGAACCAAATCCAAGGTATTTCTTTGAACCTGATGTACATACAAAACCAAAAATGTTATAGTTTTAGCATCTGTTAGCAGTTCGATCATAATCATATTAGTATTTAGACACTTACGTGTGAGCCGTGGTAGAAACCCCGCTGACAGTGGCATAGAGGAAGGCAACTTTCCTAGATTTTTAAGGAATTAATACAAAATCGTATGTGGTTGTGGATATTCTCGTAACTTACAGTGGTATCGATCCTTATCAATCGCATCCTTTTTTCGATCTGCATTCGTCCAATTCACAAATTCATTCACAAATTTCTTGAATAACCAAAAAATCGTCTATAAAGCTGTTTATGATTTTTTTATCTGGATTATTCGAATGTTGAAACGATGTAGTGTAAAATTCTTAGTCACGATTAAAAGAAAAAACATTGTTAATAACACTGTTTCAGCCCGTTCTAGCACCTTTTTCACCCCTGATTTCAGCCCACAAAACTCACCAATTCCAACCCCTAAACCTATACGTTTCATCGGCTATCATTTCGGCACCCAAACGCACCGATTCCAGCCCTTTTTTCAGCACCCAAAACCACGCATTTTAGCTCCCACTTTAGCCCCCAAACACACCCGGTTAAGTCCCATTTCAGCATCCAAACGCCGTAATTTCAGTTCCCAAACCGACCCATTTTAACCCCTGAAACCCACAACCATTTGAGCCTACAAACCCACCTGTTTTAGCATATTTTACTCATCGGAATAATAACTTAAAAAAGCTCAAAAAGTGTCGTGCGTCCCGCTTTCCTGTTAAAGAGTCAATTCAGTAGAGATCAAACTATTTTAAAGTTTCTAAGTTTTATTTATACAATGTTGATCCCATCAATGTTTCTATTGCAGCTTTGGTTGGGTAAGAAAGCTTTTCACAAAGACATCCATGATGATTTGATATGAAACAACCTTATTGTTCAGAAATTTACATTAACATATCTTCTAAGAAGGGTAGTATATAAAATTTTAACTACAACTACTAATGTTATTTTTTATTGACTAAAATATAAAACTAGACGTTGAATTGGAGATAACCCAAAACGGAAATGAATCATTCAAAACAGGCGGAAAAAACTATATAGTCAGCAACTTTTCAATAAGAAAGCTCAATCTGAGCACGACACTTCTGTAGTTACTTGAACCACTACCTAAAGTGCTTTATCTTTTCAAATATGTTTTGAGTTACGCCAAAAACATTATCACACGTGTGTAATTTTACAATGGATCAATTTAAAAGATCACGCTATTTTTTAGTTAATTAGAAGTAGCTTGTTAATGCACCTTAAATCTCAAATTAGTTTTCATTATGAATAATTTATTATTTTGTCCAAAAACCGAAAACTATCTACCACATGAACTTTCGTTTTGTGTTTTCAAAACAGATTACTCGTTGCCAAAACTGCATCATCAAATTGGAAACCTCGCTCTGCTTTTTAAAGACTTTTTCAATTATTTGTGTTTGGCAGACACAATTTTCACAACTTACTCCAAAACGCAGTCCCAAACACCCCGCCTAAAAAAGATTTATACATCGATCTTACAACAGTAAAACATTGCAGGGTGTATATATTGGTGCACAATTACTCCATTTTTTTCTTTTCATTTACCTCTGCCAAATAAAAGTTCGATCGTCATTAGTTTCCTAAATATATTACAGAACAAAAAAGTTCGGTTTGACTTGTTTTAATATCTACAACACATTATTATTTTACAAATACTGCTTTCACCCCGATAAATTCAGAGCTGAAGTACCAAAAGTTTTTAGATTTACATTTTTTATTATTTAGTGATCATTCTTGTCACGATGATTGGATCCATTCAATTGAATTTTCTGCGATAGATAATGTAGATGGTTCATTGCCTTATAATCAAAAGTATGGCGGAATCAATGGCGCTAGCAAGGGTAAAATATCTAAGGTGATCAAACAATTCTTATCCCTCCTATTTATTACGGTTCATTTAGGTGTAAAAATTGTGATTATTGTTGGTCTAGCCATATTTACATTCATGCGGACGAAGAGATAGTGGGTGTATCAGGAACATTCAATATTCATTATCATCTTCTACTAATCTCTTCATTGACTTTTGTGACAACTGAAAGGATGAAGGGGCCTATATTAGTGTTGTATCAAGTAATAACATGTGTATTTGAAAAATATATGTGATGAAATGTATTTTAAAGAAAAATGAGTTGTGCTGTCTATATAAATTACAGTGTTGTGTTTGTTTCATGTCGAATTTTACTATGCTATCGAGCAAGTTAAATATTAAATTATGAAGAACTACAGTTACGTGATCAAGCTACAAGAAACAAATTATGTGAAAAAAATTCATAAGCATGTAAGCTTATAAGACCCATTACCTAATGCTACCAAGTGATTTTGTCCCTGATAACGCTCTAATTATACATAAAATATCCTTCGTTAATATGTTATTTAGCTATATAAATATATATAATATTGTATCTTTAGATACTTATTCGTGTATTAGTTGTTTCAGGATTAAAGGACGCAATGAGGACTAGAAATGCAAATAATATTCGTTAAAGATGCTAACGGTCGTTAAAAGAAAAGACTTGGAAGATTATTAAAGAAAATAAGTCAAAGTGCTGTGCACTTACTATTAAGTACGGCGTACTTATGAACGGGGGAAAGCAATTAATTCAAAGAAGAAGTGTGGCGCCTGATGTGGAGGTTGTGAAGACTCGGGGGTTGTTAGCGTTCTCTAGGGGAATAGGTTGGGAAGGCTCGAACACGGTCTAACAGAATTCTAAGGGGTTGAGAGAAGATTCTTTTTGTGTTTTATATTTATAAGAAAGCATGTAAATATCATGGTTTTGAGAGGTTGGTTTGTTTTAGCTAATTAAAATAAATATAATCTAAACTACTGGTGATAACTTTATGATAAAAAGATGTATTTACCTAATCATGCACTACTCCTTAGATTGCTTCTCCGAGATCTATTGCTTTGTCACACTTGTGATGATCTGTGTAAGTATTTCCTAAGTCATGAACGAATTACACGAACCCGTCATCTATTTAATATTCCATTAAGGCAACGCATAAGTAAGGTAGTATGAAGACAATTACAAGGCCCCTAAGAGTATATTAAATGCATGTGAAATATCTTAAGAGGGATCAACCATATTGGAGGTAAGGTAGTATGAAGACTGTTACCGATTGTATCATTTCTACACACTCGCGTTTTCCTAGACGTCTATGCTAATTTAATATCTTATGGCTAGTTTTCTGAAGCCTAATGCGCACATCCATCAGCAAGAAGCAACATCAAAAGGATCTACAACCTAAGTTTCATGCAATCATAAGTAAACACAAAGGAGGGTTTACCTTGATTAAAATATGGATTGAAGGTAGTTACAATAAGGTTTTAAGGCACTAAAAACGACCTAAAAAGATGCTAGAATGACTAGGGTTCGTCTCCCAAAAGTTATACAAAGTTACACACTTAAAAATCTAAAATCGGTTTTGTATATATAGTGAAAACGGCGCGACGACGACGCTTTGAAGTTGTGACGCCGTCGCCATGTGGATGATTCTATATCCTCTTTAAGTTGGCCACGTCATAACGTCGTCGCTGGATCTCTGACGCCGTCACGATGAAGATCCTGATGCCGTCGCTTTATAATGGCGACGCCATCCCACGCTCTGTATGCACAATTCTTTATGATTTTTGGTGTAGAGTCGTAATCTTGTCCGTTTCTTCTCCAAATAAGCCCATGTCACGTGTATTTCCTCCAAATGCCATACAAGTGCTAAAAACCTTAAAACAAACGATTAAGCACATAATCGGGGCATACTTGCATGATTTAGGGGATTAAATGGCCCCGAAAAAGTATATAAATGGCACCTCTTCAAATACCCTTACACTTGGGATTTGTTTGTCCTCAAGCAAATGGGCTTTTCTACCTAGACAATAGCAATATTAGGGTCATTTAACCTACTCTTTAAAAGCATTTTATAACACAACCTTCTAGACCTCGTAATTAAAAGCACGGAAAGTATATACTAGCATCTCACTTAAGTGTTTGGGATTCTCTCTTTCACTCGGGTGTATAGTAAATTATAAAAACTATGGGAAACAGAAAATCAACACTCATTACATGTCATAGCATATAAATTACTATAGGCTTGATAAATGATCAAAACCTCCATCGCTAGGCGCAAGTACTAGTCATTACTATCAAAGAGGTCTTTAAAAAGGGTTGTAGGGTGTAGGTGTAAAATAACATTTACGGAAACAGAAACGGATGGGATATATTTAGGTGGCTTTGGGTGAATTTTGGGTGAAAGGGTTAGCTAATTAATTATAAGAATACACGCTGATTTTGTTGCTAAGCCAAGACTCGGACAAAGATATACAAACTCTACATCAATCTCTTTCTTTTTCTTTTTTTGACTCTATGATAAACATAAACATAAGCAAATGACAGCCCGTACATATTTTTTTCACTCTTTTTTTAATTTATACATTGTTTTATATACATTTTTTTCGTACACTTTTGCCATGCCATTGCTTAAACATATAATACATCATGGGGGTTTATAGATACACCCCTACACTTGAACTTTTACATAAACGATAATTACAATCTAACTAATGACCCGAATTGAGACGGATCAACATAACATGGAGCTTATTGAGCTCTATTGGGGGTAATAAATTACTTCTTCCCCAATTTTTCATAAGATGAATACTATCATGAATCCCAATCGACCTAGAACTGTATTTACAAGGATAAGAACTTAGCAACCGTGTACTCAATAATTAACTCGGGTTAAAACAATATTGTACTAAAGGTGAGTAATAATTGGTTCAAGTGTGACAATGCTCTTCATTAATAGTCAGGCTTAACCAGAAAATTATGAGAATCGTGAAAAAGGATAGGCTCGGATGGTTATACGAGGGGTATTAGCACTAAAAATGAGTGCATGGCAAAGGTGTGGGATAGTTATATGATCGGGGTGACCATCATAACAATTACAGGTTTAAAACATGGGTTAATCCTAGTACCTCTTATCCAGCAAATCCTAGTTTTCACTATGCGGGCTTGGGATGCATTACAAAAACAAGTTCTAAAATTTAATATACTACCGGTACACTCATATAATTTAATACCGATATCGATGCTCCTGAAAAGGCGACAAATACCATACGTACACATCTGTAACGACAGAATAGACACATATGACTGCATTCGAACCTTAACTCGAGAAAGCTAAAGGTATAAATTATCTTGGGTATCGAAAATGGATAGCTGAATTCCTATAGATCTAAAGGCGAACCTCACAGTTTTTGGGTAGAATTTTGAGGGTTTTGTGCTAGTCATATAAATTCCTATCCCATGAGACGCTATTAATACTCGGTTTTCATCAGTATGTGTCATAAAAAAATTTAAATTTTGGTCAAAACTACCTTTTTATGCTATGTTTTGATATATTACCCATCATTTTAAGGAACAAGCAAATGGCAATTGAAGGAATAGTTTCTAAGGTTTATTTCCCCCCCCCCCCCCCATACACACTTAAATTAAACATTGTCCCCAATGTTCTTAAAAGTACCCGTAAAAACGAATAAAGAGAAAATAAAACAAGTAAAAGAAACTAGTACTCCCATGGTTTGCTCAATAATAGAGAAGAAACACGCGATAACTGGTTAGATCGTCCTCCAAGAGTCGTCCAATAAAACTTCCTAAGAACCTCCAAGCTTCTTCTCATCAAATATAACCAGTAAATCAAAGACATAGACAACTACACCAAGCGTAAAATCAGCGGGATATGATATATATACAACGATAGTTTAGGGTTTTGACTCTATGAAAGTAGTAAGATAGGGTGAAAGCGATGATATAATTATAGGTTTCTGCAGGTTTACAACAAAATTATAGATTTTAAATATTGCACCTTTTATTTTTCTAAAATACTTGGAAAATCTCTAATCTTCACATTGCTGGAGACGCGACGCCGTCGGGTTTAATCCCGATGCCGTCTCCACGCACTGTGAAGATTTCCTCTTCGTTTTTAATGAGAAATTTCCTGCACGCAATTTTATTAGTTATATCTGTAGAAAACACTGCATAAAAACCTAGAATTAATCATTACAATCATATGACTCGAAACTGACGTGAACTAATCTAAACAACTTATTTTAAATGTTCGAATCTGGATCTTATAAAACCGGATATATCCCCCTGCACTTATTTTATGCAAAATACCTTTGATTACAGATAAGACGAAGTTACAAACAAACAAAGCATGATTACAAAATTGTTTAAACATTATAAAATAAACAATAAAGAATAAAACACAAGACACTCCTAAATGCGGGAAAGTAAATATTGGGTTGCCTTCCAAAAAACGCTTTTCTTTATTTATAAGTCTTGTAGCTAGACTCGAAGTCACACGCTATTATGTGACTCGAGATGTGTTGACGATTATCGAAAACAAATCCAAGGTCCGCAATTTACGAAACAAATCGATTGGTTCTCAAGTGAAATCAAGTGATGTTAATTCTTCTTCTCCCTCCGAGATAGCCAAACTTACTCATGCATTAAATTAGCAAACAAGTGATGTGGCTACCGCCATGACCGCTATTCTCAAGTAATTTCAAGCAACCCCACCTCCAGCTTCCGTAAAAGCCGTTGAGGAAATTTGTGTTACTTGCGGTGGTGCTCATCCTTATTATCAGTGTCTCGCCGCCGATGGCAACACTTTTTGGGATAATATTCAATGATATGTTTTAGCAGCCGCGGTTAACTACAATCAGGGTAATTCCGGTTATCGTCCTCCAGGTGTGGCTAATCAAACTAGACCACCGTTTTGCTCAACCCAATGTGCAAAATAATCAAAACCGGTTTAGCCAACCTCAAGGATATAATCGAGGAAACAATTTCAATCAAGATACATCTTATCAAGCTCCAACTCAACAAAATCAAGTTGTACCTTTAAGTGAGTTGGAGAAAATTAAGAAGATAAATGATGTTAATATAAAAGTCATGCAAGCTCAAATTAACAATGTGAAAAATGAATTAAGAAATGAAATGCAAACTTCGATTCAAGCTTCAATGTCAAATCAAACCAGTGAGCTTAAGAACATGATGGCTAGCTTTTTTCAAATGAACACCGCTTCTACCTCGGGCCAGGGATCTCTCCCTAGCAACACCGTTGCTAACCCGAAAGGTAAATTGAAAGCCATTACCACCCGAAGTGGTCTTGTTCTTGATGGACCTTCCGTTCCTATGCCTTCTCCATTCATTAATCTGGAGGAGGATGAACGTGTAGAGGAGACTTTAACGGACCCGGAACTCGTTGAGTATACCATTAAGGTCCCACATCCTCTTGTCCAAAAAGCTAAACCAACTTCTCTAAAGAATTATGTGGTGCACAAAAGGGATCATCTTCACCCCAATATCCCTTATCCTTCAAGAATGAACTAAGAAAAACGGTAAGAGAAAGATGAAGTCCAAATTCACAAATTTTGGCAAATGTTCAAACAACTTCACATCAATATCTCTCTTGCCGATGCATTAGTTCTAATCCCAAAATACCAAAAGATGCTTATAAGTCTCCTTTCCAACAAAGAGAAACTTATAGAATTGGCAAACACACCCCTTAATGAAAATTGCTCAGCGGTTATCCTAAAGAAGTTACCCGAGAAACTTAGAGACCCTGGGAAATTTCTCATTCCGTGTGGTTTTAGTGAGCTCAAGTGCAAAGCCCTAGTCGATCTTGGTGCTAGCATCAACTTGATGCCACTCTCGGTTTGGAAAAAGTTAGGTTTACCCGAGCTTATTTCCACCCAAATGACCCTTGAACTTGCTAACCGGGAGATTTGTACCCCGTTGAAATTGCAATAGATGTCTTTGTTCTGGTTGGAAGATTCACATTCCCAGCCGATTTCGTCATCGTTGATTACGAAAGCGATCCTCATGTCCCCCTCATCTTGGGAAGACCTTTCTTACGGACGGCTCGTGCTTTGATTGACGTTCACGGAGAAGAAATGATTCACCGTGACGGTGATGAAAGATTAATCTTGAACATGAGACATGATACTTCAAGCTATTCTAACAAGCTTAAAAAAGAATCAATCAACATGATTGACATTCATAATGTCTCTTATGAGGATTATATTAAGGACTTGTTTGCAAATGAAAAGATAACAAATCATCAAAGTGGCAATCCTACTTTTTTATTCTCATACCAATTTAACTTCACCAGAAGTTATCAATCCATTGAGTGGCAATCCCACTCCGATTTCAAAACCCGTAACCAAATCTTCTTCTTCCCCCGTAATTACTTCCTTCAAAGAAAGTGAGTTAATTTGTGAAGAATTAGAAGCTTATCTCGCAAGTGATTCATTTTCACCGGGAAATGATGATCCAGTCAACCTTTTACTCGAGGAGTTCGCCAATAAACCCGCTCTTATCACATTTCCACGGGGAAATGATGATCTTCCTTTTGATATCGAATCCGATCTTCGAGAAATGGAGTATTTGCTTAACCATGATCCTATCGAGGAAATGGATTCTATTCTCGAAGATTCGGTTAATAAAAATTCTCCTGTTGACAATCTTGTTGATACCATTTCTAAGATGTTCACCGATAAACATGCTCTTGATTACTCATCCCCACCATTATGGGATGATTATGTGATGAACTTTTTGATCTTGAGACCATTAATGATGATACTTATGATGATCCTTTTGACTCCAAGGAAGAGAAAATCAAAGATTCTAAAATCTTGATTGATGAACTTGATCCACCTGGATCAAGTATTTTCCTTCCTTCCCCCGAGTATGACTCGGTTTTCTATGAGTATTTTTCTGAGGTTAATGCTTTGCCTTCGACCAACAACGAGGACAAGGTATTTAATCCGGGTATACCCATTCAAGAGAACCATTTTGAAGTCACTAACCGTGCAACACCAGAAAAGAATGTAAAGAAGATAGCCATATCTAATGCTTCTTTAATTCTTGAGGATTTTAATCCTCCTCTTTATGAACTTCCTTTCCACAAAGAAGTTCCCGGGTCTGAAATTTTACTCTCGTTTTCATCCGAAAATGAGTAAAACGTTTTCAACCCCAGGATTCTCACTTCTAAAGGAGTTCATACTTCCCTTCTCCCGGAACTATCTCATCGAGACTCTAAAGCTTTCAAAGTCATTAATATTTTTGAAAGCCCGATGAAGATTTTTCCTTGCTCTTATATAGAGGACATCCGTGTTTTGAATGTTCCATGTCTCCATTTCTATCCCCCTTGACCAGTTCAAGTATGGGGGTATTGGGTCAAGCTTAGTGACCTAAAACAAGCGTTTCGTAGGTGGCAACTCATGCTTATCCTAATATGATTATAATAGTAGTAATGAATAAGTGTGTTGTGTGAGAGGCTCGCCTCTTCCATTTTCCGTGCTTTGTTTTTTGTTGTGTATGTCCAGGAGTGCCCGGATTTTTGAAGCCTCTCGTGCTCGCGGTTTTTGTCCTTCGTTCACTAGAGCTTCAAATCCTCAGCTTCATTTTGGGAATCCAATATCTAAATCTTATCGACTAACGTTTATCTTTAAGCACACTTAATAAACGGCTTAGGATTTACGTAGAAACCCTTCTTAAAACATTGAGGACAATGTTTAGTTCTAGTATGGGGGGATCTATCGATTTGATTATGCCTGCAGCCATTGTTTTCGCGTAATCCCGTTTTTACCACCAAAAATACCAAAAAAAAATGAAAAATTTTCAAAAACAAAATAAGTGTTTTGTCACAATTTTGACTTTTCTGCTGGGTAGAATAAGAATAAATTTTGACTCGATCGAGCGTGTTGAGCTCTAGCTTGTTCCTTAACTTTTAGTCTAAGCATTCGCGGAAATTCGCGAAGGATAGAGAATGATAGAGTTAAGTATGAGTTGGATGCTAAACAATGATTATTTGGAAATCTTAAGAGCTCATAAGTGTAGTTTGTGGCTTTTTCTTCCATAAGCTTCTAACCGGACTAATAATACGTGCTCTCTTCGAAAATTAAACTTAAATCAATAATTTTTTAAGTATAGTCGATATCAATAATTTTAGTTCAAATTTATACTTAAATTTTCTAAAAAGAAATTTTCTTTATATCGTGATATTATATGTTAAAAAAAAGAGAAAAAAGAAAAAAAATGAGGTAATAATAATAATAAACTGTGGGCTAATAAAAGTTTACTGCATCTTGCCGGCTCACAACC
>BQNB010042217.1:0-46262 GCA_026074375.1 Tanacetum coccineum | reverse complement strand
TGATTGAGTGATTTAGATTATAATCAAATGTCATTATAGACATGTTTTAGTTGGGTTAAAAGTCTAAAAATGATTTTTAGGGTGTTTGTTAAATGATAAATGTGAGCAGAAAGTTTGGCACGCCAAACGAGGATCGAGATCGTTTTGATATAAGATAGAGCTTCTAACTCCTAATAACGAAAAAGTTATGGCAAAAACGAGATATATATTGTTAACGTAAAAACTCAGCGCTTATGAATAAATGTGCTTGCTGTCAGGATTTTTAAAGCCCGTTTTGAGCACTTTCAATTCCGTTTCGGCCTTTTGGCGAAACACGAAAGTTGTTCGGAATGATGTTTTCTAAAAAATCTCTTTTTGGTCAAAGTCACGAAACCGTGATATAGCGGGTCAAAACCCATGGTCAAAGTCTGTGTTTTTACTAAAATAAGTCAAGTTCCAGCAGATTCTTGCAGGGGTGTTTTGGTCAATTTCTGTTGAGGTCTGGGTCTCGGCTAAAACTAAAAAATTGTCCGGAATATTGTTTCGCATAAAAACTCTTCGTTGTCCGAATCGTAAAAATGTGATTTAGATGGTCGTTTTGGCCGGGTCAGATTTGAATATTTACATGTACATAAAAGTCAAAGTCAATAAGGTCAAACGTTGACTTTTGAAAGTCAACGGGTTAACATTAAAACTTGTCGGGCGCTATGATAACAATTAAACGTTATTAACATTATTACTATAATAACTTGTATTTAGTAATTGATTCGTAAATAAGATATAATCTAAAAATAGAAACTTTTGTAATTAACGGAATATAATTCCAATTCATGTAGTTAATAAACACATTGAATGTCGAGGGTTCGACGAGATAACTAAATATTATCACAAATATATTTTGATGACAAGACTTACTAAATATGGTAACTTTCCGAATATGGTAACTTTCCAAAAATAGAAAGTTTCTTAAAATAGAAAGTATTCGATTAAGCAATGTATGATGTAAATAAAAGACCGATCGTAACCAAATATTGTGGGGTTTTAGGATCTAAGGCGCAAGTGGATTTCTCATCACATGTATGAATTAATATATATACCATATATATGATTTTGTTGATACGATGAACGCATCGTTGATTATACTTTTCGATATAGTAATCGAACGACTCAAATTATAGGTCGTGATCGTGTTCATTGATTTTCCGTGAATTGTTTCGGTTATTTGATCTTCGGCTTCGACCAAGGTGAGTTCATAGCCTCGCTTTTAAAGTTTTCAATGTTTTTTTAACTCCGCGAGGGGGATATATTGCTTGTTTTGTGAAATTGAACGCAAACTGTTTTCGATACTTGAATATGATTCCTTCACTACTGAGTATATGCCTTTTTCTGTGTGACTGTTAGTTACCATGTGTTGGTAAGCGCTAATGCATTAAATAGATCTATTGGGTTTGACAACCCTGTCTGGGGTTTGAATCCGTTGGGACCACCCTGTCAAACGGACATTTTGTAGTTAGTATTAGGAGAAGTGGCATACTTCTCGGACATAATTTCGTCCTACGGGATGAATGTGTTAAGTTTCGGTACACGGGCTCTTTAGTTGGAAATTACTATTTTTATAACTTGACTTACGAGCCAACGTTATACGTTTTGTGGAACCCAAAATATGCGTTCTATGTGTTAATTGTAAACTCTATGAATTCACTCAACGTTTTGTTGACTTTTTAAGCATGTATCTCAGGTTAATTGTTGTTGATGGCTGGATGGGACGGAACGCGGATATCAAGGACGGTGTCTCGGTGAAGTAGTGTCATAAACTAAACAAGTGTTTTAGAAATCAAGTCGAGTTGTGACTTTTAGAAATAATTTCCATAATGGTATTGGGACCTATGTAACTCTGATCTTTCTAATAAATGAAATTGTGTTTTATAAACGTGTCTTTGAACGTTTAATGGGACTCGTGTGCATGTATTGTGAAGTAGCACCCCAATGTTTTATTCCGCTGCGTATCGTAGTTTGGGGGTGTTACACAGTATCACCCGAATGCTAGTTCTTGACCAACGAATAGGTGAACAGTAATAAAACAAAACTAGAAAACCCCTAGGGCTTGGCTTCTGTGATCGAACACAAGAGGAGAGGAACAAGGGATGAGAATAATGAGCTCTATGGTCCTCCTTATATATGGATGGATTTAGGGTTTACCTAAAATACATTCCTTGTAAGAAAAGATAGCTCAAAGCCCAACCCAACCCCCCTTTGGGTTTCATAATCGGTCAAACCAAGTCCCCCTCCATTGGGGTTGACTTTTTAACTTTTCTAATTATTTATAGTTAATTACATTTAATTACAAATTAATTAAAAAGCCTTATTAGTTCATTATAATTAATTAAATAATTAACGACCGTTAGTGTTCATTCGTCAAATCATATATTAATATAAATAATAAATATACAATTATATTATTAATAACATTAATAGAATGATACCTAAATGTATAACGTGTGTGACCCCGTTGGCTCACGTATTTCTAGATGTATAAGTATTCCCACTTGTGAATGTCTCATTCATATTATATAACATACTAACATTGACAAATAGTCTAGCAACATCATCAATGCTCCTAGAAAATCATCATCTAGTGAATATACAGTTTTATGAAAAACAACTCTCCTTCGTATAATTACAGTTTATCTATTCCCTTTGTTTCAGATATATGTTAAATATGGATATGGATCAATAGTCATTCCATACTTTAACGATTCTGTTTCTCGCATCTGTACTGATTCAGATCACCAAATGTAAAAAGAATCATCTTAACTACATGTTGGGCACGACCATGCAAATATCTTATCAAGCCAATGAGGGGCCCAGTAAGTATCTTACTCCCAAACACGTGGAGGAACAAATTATATTTTGACTACAAGTGTCTGTCATGTACTTCAAAACACTTCTGAAAATAGCCCTTATAACTAACTTTTGACAGACTAGCGGTAGGCTTCTTATCAAGAAATGCTATCCATACATGCAAAACCGGCTTGTTTCTCAAGTCTAATGATAAACATAACTTTCACCATGTGTGCAATGCACCCAATGACGCCGATCCATAAAGTGATTATCACACGGTGGGGTATCCAATATTCAACCTTATTGAATAACATGCGAAGCTGGCAGAATCATCTTTACGTATTCTCCTATTTGATTTACTTCTAATAAGATTTATAAACGTTGAAAAGTATAAATTGTGATATTAGTTATCTGATTTAGTATCGTGTGAAATATATCAAAATATTACATGAATCATGGACCAACAAGTGGTATCAGAGCAAGTGAGTTAATCTCATAAGAGCAAGTGAGTTAATCTCATAACCTTTGATCCTTTCAGAAAATGACTGCTAATAACAATTGAGCATTATCAAAAATTCAGTGTATAAAACCTTCAAAAATCTACTACTGCTATTGCATTTTTGAGGGGGGTTCAATACCCACCACACTCACCCACCACCACATATATCCTATCCATATACAAGCACATCTCACACAAATCACGAAACACCCAATCTCTATCATCATAAATTCCATCGACAAAAAAATCACATGTCAAAATCATTCACTACAATAAACACCCTCATGAATTATAACACAAATCAAAACCCAAAACCATCCACATAAACAACAAAAAAAATCAGATCCACAAACACTCCCAGATCGAAACAAAAAAACTATAACCCAGCATCACGGCACTCAAAATTAAACAAACATAACCCAGATCCAAACACTTAAACATGACAAAAAAAATAACTCATCAAAATAAAAAAACACCCGACTGCAGCGGGAGTGGTTGTTCATCAAGAATCGTGTGTTTTTATGGGGTTTTTTGTGTGAAGACGTATGGTGATATTCATGGGTTGTTGTCGGGTATTACTGTTGAGTGATATGCAAACTTGTTTAAGATTTAGGTCTTTGGAGTGAGGATGACGGGATCTGGTTATTTGTTTAGGAGGATAGTAAATACTGAGTGTGTCGAGATTCTTTATATGGATAGTAAAAAGATTGTTGATATGGGTATGTAAAAGGGGTTGTGTTGTTCATCGTTTCGGGCATAGCCTATGATGAGACTAAGGGATGGGTTGTAATTGTTTTAGGCTTAGGCTGATGATGGTATTAAAAAATAGGGTGATGTTTATTCAGAGACTGATAATAATCAGGGGGTGTTTCGAGTTTATCTTGATACGGATTGCTGATTAAGAGAAACTGATAAAAATATATCCGTGAAAAAGGGGCAGCTGGTGGAGCTCAGGGAATGTTGTATTATTTTTGGGCTAAGCCTGAATGAGTTACTCAGGGAGTGATGATGACAGAATCAAGGCTATGTAATTAAAAGTGTTTCAGGCTAAGCCTGAACTAGTATGAGATGTTAGAATGGGAGCGTTGATTCAGCTGGTATTGAAGGTGTTTTAGAGGAGCTAATAAAAATATCAACGAATGCTTATTAGCGAAATGCATTGTTCAGCAGATGCATCAAGGAGTGAGTATCAGTGATTAAGTGGTCATGGGTAGAATTTAATCAGCAGACATCAATATGTGGGAGTGCCCAGGCTGTGATAAATTTGTAACTCACATGGTTTTGTGAAACTAATTAAAGGTTTTCTTGAACTAATTATTCAGAGATTAAAAAGAATCACTGAGTACACATTAGCCATGTGAACCCATAAAAATGAATTTATTAAAACAAAACCCGCTGATCGAAACATGAACCCCCCTCCAAGCTGAACTGAACACCAGTCAGCTGAACCCCCAGTCAGCTGAACTGAACCCGGTCACTGACCCAAGGTCGCTGAATCTAAACCATCGTTGATCATTGAACCCCACCTGCTGAGTTTTAACTCGGGCGCTAGGGGTGAGCAGAAACCGCACCGTAAACCGCAAAACCGCAAAAATCGCAAAACCACAAAAACCGCACCACAGCAAAAAAACCTGTGGATCGTTTTAGGAAAAAATTAAAACCGCAAAATTCGGTGCGGTTGCGGTATTCTCTGTAAAAAAACCAGAACTGCAAAAATCCGCACCGCCACCGCACATTAATTATAAAACCGAAAAAACGACACATTGATTATTTAATGTGTGTTAAGGCTTCTAGTGGATATTATCACTAATATTCTAGTAATTTTCGTGTTTACCTTAAATATATGCATGTTAAACCGAAAAAAACACAATCACTTGTAAACAAAAAACCCGCAAAAAACCCCGACATTAATTATATAAATTATAAGTGATGGTGTGGTGGCGGTTAATACCCGCAAAACCGCAATAAAAAACCCGCAACAACCGAAACCTGCAAAAATTTGCGCGGGTTTGCAGATTCCTATTTTTTAAAAACCGCAATTGCGATGCGGTGTGGTTTTTTTTGCCGCAGTGGCGGCCGCGCCGCCACACCCCCCTTACACTACCTCCCCTCGCGCCCCGGCACCACCTTACCCAGCCGAAAAACCCCGGCACCATCCGCACCATGCTCACCCCTATCGGGCGCTGAAGTGGACCAGCCCACTGATTCAACCCATTGAACCTGGTCAATGAACCCACCCGCTGAACCTAACCCTCACTGAACTGACCCGCTGGTCGTTGACCCCACCCACTGAAACTGAACCTGGTAGCTGAATCTAAACCTGGTCACTGAACCAGGTCGCTAAACCCCAGTTTGCATAAACTATGGAGACTAAACACTTTTGTAACCTGAACCTGAAATCAAAAGGTTCACTCATTATAAATGTTTAAAGTCTTGTCTATTCTCTTGCAACTACAACAACAAAAACTAACATCGTATTTATCTTTGTATTATTTTTATTCTTTGTTGTAACTCAAATTGTAAGAAGTTGTTATGTTCACTTACATTTTAAAATTCACTTAGGCTATTTGTATATCCAAATAGGGGGAGATTGTTGGGCAAATTTAGTGCCCAATAGTCTTTGACTAGGATTTGAACATAAAATAGACTAAGTGTAGAATTAGTTCCTGAGTGAACACTCAGGTAGTCATCTTCAAAGTTCTTCAAAGACTAAAGAAATTCTCACCACGTCTTGAAGCGAACAGAGAAGCCTTGAAGCAAAAGAAGATGAACATGAGGTCTGAACAAAGTTCAACAACATCAACATTAAATGATAAGAAGTTATTAATTTTGTTTACTCTTTGTTGTAATTTAGTATGTAAGAAGAAGCCGTTATGCTCACTTACTACTAATTGACTTAGACTATTTTTCTTTTCAAATAAGGGGAGATTGTTGGGCCAATTCAGTGCCTAATTGTCCCTTGTACATAATTTGCATGAAAAATATCCTAAGTGTAAAACAAGTCGTTGAACTTAAATAAGTTCTGCGAGTCATCCTCAAGATTTTCTTTGGAGTCTGAATAAAGGCTTATCACAACCTGAGGCGGATCTCAGAGAGTGAAGAAAAAAGCCAAGATCAGGATGATGGAGTTAGTGAGTATAGACAATAGCTCACTGACTCCTCGAAGATTATCTCTAAATGAAGACCTGAAGATATTGGCGAGAACTTTCTAAAAGCAAAAAACAAAAGGAATACAAAAAGTACAAGAGTACAAAAGTTGCTAAAAAGTGAATAGTTAAAATAACTATTCACTTTTGTACTTTATTGAAAGCTTCTATTAGAAGTTTTACCTTTCTCACCTATATATGATGTATACTTGTAATAAAGATAGGTAAGAGATTCTAAACACACAAAATAATACAAAGTATTATAGTAATAGGCTCCTCTCATTGGATCATAAGCTTAGCTTTGATCAATGAGAGTTTTATTTGTCATTCAATCAGGATAGTGTTCTGCAACTATCTTTTATAAATCTTTGATTCATTTCTAATAAGATTTATAAACGTTGAAAAGTACAAATGGTGTTATTAGTTGTCTAATTTGGTATCGTGTGAAATATATCAATATATTACACGAATCATGGACCAACACTTCCCTTACACTAAAACATAATTTAAATGTCATACATATCGAAAACAATGTGTTAGAGAGTTTCTTGGGCACTTTGTTAATGGATGATAAATTTAAAGACAACACTAAGGCAAGGCAAGACTTGAAAGCTTTGGGCATTCGACATGACTTGTGTGTAACACCCCCAAAAATCGGGACAACGCATACGGAATGTAGCATTGGGTGCTACTTCAGGGCATAAACCAAACACCAGTCATACGGAAAACGACCTTAAATGTAACGTTATAAAAATAAAGTCATATTCTATTTAATAAAAGATCAGAGTTGCAACAGGTTTCATTTATAATGTATTAGAAAACATTGTCAAAACGTTTGTCGAATGGTATACAAGTTATTAAGCCTTCAAAAATATATATCCGCGCGACTCGAATGCTCCCAATGCTCCACTAGCAAAATAGTAACCTGAAAATACATGCTAAAACGTCAACAATAATGTTGGTGAATTCATAGGTTTAAGTAAAAAGCAGTATTGAAATAATTTAAGAAATATTTCAAAAGAAAAGTAGCGTTACAACATTTAAAAGTGTTATTTCTTGAAATTCATTTCATACCAAATCCAAGTATTTGATTCAGTAAAATCAAGAAGTGATTTAAAAAGTGGACCACAAGATGCGAAGTAATGGTACTAAAGTACATATTGCCAAGTACCAAAACAAGTAAGGTAGACAAAGAGAAACACATTCATCAAGTCTAAGTATATATTATTGCACTAAGCTCATGACACCGAAACCTTAACGTACTTCAATCAAGAGATTGGAATGCCCCGTAAAAGTAGGATGTTCTGCCAAACATCCTGGAAAGTAATATCTCAAATGTTAAATGCACCTGATCAAACTAGTGACCCAAGGAAAGGTGGGGATTGTCAATCCCGATAGATCTATCCACAACACTCGCGCTCACGACACTAGCAACTGACGGTTCATGATAAAAAGGGGACTTAAGTGGCAGAGAAGGTACTTAGGCAATAATGAAATCAGGAAATAGCATACAGTTTAAAAACACTTGTGTCCGTAGTAAAACAATCATGTCTAAAATTCATGGTTTCAAATATAGGTATTCACGATCTCAAATCATGTAGCAAACAAATCGAGCTTTAGTAAAAATAGTCATGTAACGCTTATGTAGTAGAAATCAATAAGTTCACTTTGTAAAACGAGCATGTATTCTCCCCCAAAACAGTTTAAAACAAGTAAAATAGGGGCTATGAAACTCACAAAGTATTGAAAGGTAATTGTACTGTAGTAAAATTATACAAGTTTGTAAACGAGCATGTATTCCCCTCGCGGGTTTATAAAACATTGAAAAGATTTTAAATGCGAGACTATGAACTCACAAAGTATTGAAAGGTAATTGTACTGTAGTAAAATTATACAAGTTTGTAAACGAGCATGTATTCCCCTCGCGGGTTTATAAAACATTGAAAAGATTTTAAATGCGAGACTATGAACTCACCTTGAGTGAATGGAAATCAACAAGTATTCACGATAGAAAATGCGTCACGGAAATGACGGAATGCAACCTAATCCAATATAGGTCGTATAAGTACCAAGTACTTGAATCTAATCTTATAGTTGTTACATCGTACTATCGTTCGGGCTATCATAATTTAAGAGGTCATGACATGACGTTCGAGGAGTTAGGACACTTTAAATCGTAAATCCAACAACTCGTCGAAACGCCATCCGAAGAGGCCTCATTATGAAACTCCCTAGTAATATAGTACTTTGATAACCACATAATATTCTATATAGCTCAATCCACCAACTAATGGTTTTTGGTAAAAAATTGTGTTAAGAAGTTAAAACCGTTTTATAATTATCGTTATAGTAAAACTGGCGTATCTTTCGCGTTTAAACCCGAATTCACTCGCGTTTCTTATGCCCCATCTTTTCGTACCAAGACGAGTTATCATAAATCGACATTTTTTTTGAATTTTCGGACGCTAACTGGTAACAGTAAAAATTACTGTTCTCATCATACTTAGGTATCTATTTATCGATTTAATTGTCGTAAAACTCCGTAAACGTCGTTTTTTATTCGTTATAGCTCCGTTTTTATACGATTCTTTCGAGACTTCTCGGAGTATTTGAAAGTTCCTATAATTTTAATGAAGGTTTACAAAAATATAACTTTCTGTCATAATAGTAACTTTTATAAAATAGTTTTATAAAAGATTTAGCATTGTCGTAAACTCTCGAAATTCATTAACATCGTTCTATAATTGAAAAATTACGATTTCTTTAATCATTTTGGAATCCTAAAAATATGGTATTATTTGTTAAAAATAAGCTCATACTTGCGGTTTTAAAAAGTTTTAATAATAAATTTTTTTTATAAAAATTTATTTACGACTTCGTTTATTAACGTATAACTTGTTTTTAACATAACTTTTTCGTTATTAATCCGTTTAACAAGTTTCTTACTTTTTCGGAATCGTCGTGAATTGTATTATCTTATAAAAATATAAAATGGGTATGTTATAATTCGAATTTTGGACAGCAAGTTAGGTTGAGTTTGTTAAGTCCATTTTTAACCTTTTCTTTATACTTTAACACTTTTGTATTTTACCACAAGTCTTATATGTCATATGTGTTATATATCATATGTTATACATATAATAATGTCCATAAGTTCATATTTGCCCAAGATCATCAAGATCACAAGTTATTAACTTTACATGAAATAATAAACTTTCTTACTTAACTTTTAATTACAAGTTTACATATGAACTTCTTATACTTAAACCAAGATTGTACAAGATTTATATATCCCTTATTTCATGATATTACCAACATCATAATATGTGAGAAAGTGTGCAAAATCATAATCACAAGAAAAATTATATTTTTCATGTTCAAAAATATTCCTAATGGTGATTTAAGCTAAATAGAATAATCATATGCATAAAATGAAATTTATAAGAACATAAAGAGTTCAAATAGACCTTATGAGGTATGATGATGATGAGAAACAAATGCTAAACCCGTGTTTAGCCTTAAAAACCAAGCTTACACAATAAAAACCCTAGCTTTCCAAGATAAAACCCTATCTTCACTTTTCTTGATTATAACTTGCAAATGGTGCTTCAATGGTTGGAAACACCTTAGAATGACTTATAATAGATGTGTATAGGAGTGTATAGGTTGAATAAAATTTTGTATGGATTGCTATAGAAGGGGTGCTTGTGCCGTGGCCTATAAGGAGCACAAAGGTGGGATTTGTTTATTTTGGTAAGTTGTTTAATGCATGTATGATTTCCTTCTAATAGATACATGTATATAAAAGGAGTAGATCTTAGTCAATAGGTCCAAGTATGGGTTTCTTATTCCAAGTATGGGAAGGTACATGGTGACATAAAGAAGCATGGATGCGATAGGTAAGCTAGGTATGGTGTAGACATAGTTGTGGCCATCACTGAAGTATGGTGTACATTTGACTAAAAGAATAGTTTTAACTATATTTCTTGAAAAAATGGCCATGAATTTTTCGGTATACAAGATATATATGATATATTTAGTAATTTTTATGTATTGGGTATAAAAGTGGGTATTTGTTGAAGCGTAGAAAAGTTTTTGTGGTTCCGGGAGTGCCTAAACGAAATTTATCGCGAAACGTATACACTTTACGTAACCAACAAAAATAAAATATAAAAGTTAATTATTACTTTTGAAAAAATAATATAATGATGGCTTGACATAAACTTTAATTTGTTTGGGGTTCGTTACTTGGTTGTAGATTTTTAGTTCACGCGATTATTTAACTTAACAACGTTAAAATTAAAACCGAACGCGTACGCGACAAGAAAAAAATAAATATGAAAAATGACAAAATAAAAATGATTTACATAAATGACCCTAAAATAACGGAATGTTAACACAGTCTCCTCCGGTTCATAAGAGCCTTGTCCACAGGGGCCAGGTTGCCAACAACCTGAAGAAGGTACGGGTTTAGAGAAAATATGCGGAAATTCTTTTTCTTCCGGAACTTGTGTTGATTGAAGATGTGTAGGTTTTTAAGGTGACTACACTCTAAGCATGGGCATGAGTCCCTTCTGAATTATACATAGGTGATACAGTTTATGTATATTTTGAAGGACTAACGATGCAATGCTCATATTTGTCAAAATAGTGGTTTATGTTTCATGAGATTTGAAAGAGTGACTTTTTATAACTAGGTAGGAAGATTTTAATTAACATTGACAAATGAAATGCTCTCATGGCATAAATGAATGACGTTTTTCTGTAGAAAAAAAATATGCTCATATATATAAAGTCATTCTCATATAATACCAAAAATTGACTCTCAAGGGAAGTAAATGAGAAATACGGTAAGGAACCATCAACGAAAATTAGAATGATCACTATTTATATAACAACCAAATAAGGAAATAATAAGAGGTCATAAGATAGACGAAGAGAGCGAAATCATAGCCAAGTAATTAAATACTCATTACCCATGTCATAAAAGAAAAGGATGCAAAATAGACGCATATAAGGATAACCTGGGAGCCAAGCAAGCGCCAGGATATCGGATAAAACAAGAAAGACTCTATATTTTGAAAAACATGTCATTGTACTATGTTTATTAAAACGACTAGTTCTCTATGACTTCAGCTCTAAACCCATCTGTAGCACCCCTACCACCTCCCGAAAATCATTGACACGCAGCGAATGGTAATGTTGGGGTGCTTACTTCCAAGGGCACCAAAACACAAGTCTCGGAAAACGACCTTAAAATGGAACCGTTTTAAATAAAGGTCATATTCTATATAATAAAAGATCAGAGTTGCAACAGGTTTCATTTATAATGAATTAGAAAACATTGTCAAAAAAAACGTTTGATCGAGTGGTATACAAGTTTATTAAGCCTTTCAAAACTATAATATCCGCGCGACTCGAATCTCCCCAATGCTACTCACTAGAACCAAGCAAAAATAGTAACCTGAAAATAACAATGCTACAACGACAACAATAATGCTGGTGAATTCATAGTTTAAGTAAAAAGCAATATTGAAATAATTTAAGAAATATTTTAGAAGAAAAGTAGCGTTACAACATTTAAAAGTGTTATTTCTGAAATTCATCCGAAATCCAAGTAGTGATTCAGTAAATCAAGAAGTATTTAAAAAGTGGACCACAAGATCGAAGTTAATGAGGGACTAAGTACATATTATCCGAAGTCCAAAATAACAAGTAATGTATGACAAGTGAAACACAGTCACCAAGTCTTTAATATGATATAATTGACTAAGCTCATGACACCCGAAACCTTAAATACTTCAATCAAAGAGGATTGGAATGCCCCGTAAAAGTAGGATGTTCTGCCAAACAACCTTGAAAGTAAATTTCTCAAATGTTAAATGCACCTATCAAACTAGTGACCCTATGGAAAGGTTGGGATTGTCAATCCCGATTAGATCTATCCACAACAACTCGCGCAGACACGACACTAGCACCTGACGGTTCAATGATAAAAAGGGGACTTAAATCAGAGAAGTACGTGTAGGCAATAAATTAAATTCAATGAAATAGCATACAGTTTTAAAAACACTTGGTCCGTAGTAAAACAATCATTTCTAAAATTCATGGTTTCAAATATAGGTAGTTGTTCACGATCTCAAATCATGTTAGCAGAACAAATTCGAGCTTTTTAAAAATAGTCATTTAACGGCTTATGTAGTAAAAACAATAATTCACTTTTGTAAAAACGAGCAAGTATTCATCCCCCCAAAACAGAATTAAAACAAAGTAAATAAGGGGCAATGAAACTCACAAAGTATTGAAGTTAATTGTCTAGTAGTAAAATTATACAATTATGTAAACGAGCAGTATTCCCCCGCGGGTTTATAAAACATTGAAAAGATTTTAAATGCGAGCCAGAACTCCAAAGTATTGAAAGGAATTGTACTGTAGTAAAATTATACAAGAATGTAAACGAGCATGTATTCCCTCGCGTGTCACTATAAAACATTGAAAAGATTGAAATGCGAGACTATGAACTCAAAAAGTATTGATAGGTAATTGTACTGTAGAAAATATATTAGTTTGAAAAGATCATGTATTTCCCCTCAGCGGGTTTATAAAACATTGAAAAGATTTAAAATTCGAGACTATGAACACACATGAGTAATGGAAAATCAACAAGTATACACGATAGAAAATGCGTTCCACGGCCAATGACGGAATGCACCTAATCCAATATTAATGACGTATAGAGTCCCAAGTACTTGACTCTAATCTATAGGTTGTTACATCGTACTATCGTTCGGTGTGCTATCCAAAATTAAAAGTCATGTACATGACGTCGAGGATTAGGACACTTTAAATCTAAATCCAACAACTCGTCGAAAAACGCCATCCGAAGAGGCCTCATTAATGGAAACCCCTAGTAATATGAGTAAACTTTGAAAAACCACATAAAATTCACTATATATAGCTCAATCACCAACTAATGGTATTGGAAAAAATGTGTTTAAGAAGTTAAAACGTTTATAATAATCGATTTAGTAAAACTGTCGTAACTTTCCGCGTTTTAAACCCGAATTCTCTCTCGTCGCGTTTCTTATGCCCATCTTTTCGTATTAAGACGGGTTATCATAAATCGACATTTTTGAATTTCGGACCTACTGGTGAACAGTAGAAAATTACTGTTCACATCATACCATTTAGGTATATTTTTATCGATTTAAATTGTCGTAAAACCCGAAACGTCGATTTTATTCGTTATTAATAGCTCCGTTTTTAACGATTCTTTCGAGGTACGTTCTCGTAGTTGAAAGTTCTATAATTTATGAGGTTTACAAAATATACTTTCTGTCATGAATAGTAACTTTTATAAAATAGTTTAATAAAAGAATTTAATTGTCGTAAACCACGCGAAATTCAATACTCGTATCGTTATTAAAGTGAAAAATACGATTCATTATCATTTTGGCAGTCCTATAAAAATAAGTATAATTTTTTTAAAATACTCATACTTGCTGTTGTAATAATTATTATACAAATTTTTTATATAACAATTATTTACGACTTCGTTTATCAACGTATAACTTGGTTTTAAACATAACTTTTTTGCGTTATTTAATATCCGTTTAAACCATTTCTTACTTTTTCGAATCGTCGATGAATTGTTAATCTTATAAAAATATAAAATTGTATGTAATAATTCGAATTTTGGACAGCAAGTTAGTTTTAGTTTGTTAAGTCACATTTTTAACCTTTCTTTAATATACTTTAACACTGTATTTTACCACTAGTCCTTATATGTCATATGTGTTTTATATATCAAATATGTTATACATATAATAAGTGTCCATAATATCATATTTGCCCAATGATCAACAAGATCACAAGTTATTAATTTACATGAAATAATAAACTTACTTACTTAACTTTAATTACAATTACATATGAACTTACTTATACTTAAACAAGATTGTACAAGAATTTATATATCCCCTAAATATCATGATATAACCAACATCATAATAAGTGAGAAAGTGATCAAAATCAATTAATCAAAGAAGGAAATAATATTTTTTCATGTTCAAAATAATATCCTAAAGGAGATTTAAGCTAGAATAGAATAATCATATGCAAAAAATGAAATTTTAAGAACATAAAGAGTTCAAATAACCTTATGAGGTATATGATGAATGAGAAACGAAATTCTAAACCCGTGTTAAGTCCTTTAAAAACTAAGCTTGCACAATAAAAACCCTAGCTTTCCAAGATAAAACCCTATCTTCACTTTTCTTGATTATAACTTGCAAATGGTGCTTCAATGGTTGGAAACACCTTAGAATGACTTATAATAGATGTGTATAGGAGTGTATAGGTTGAATAAAATTTTGTATGGATTGCTATAGAAGGGGTGCTTGTGCCGTGGCCTATAAGGAGCACAAAGGTGGGATTTGTTTGATTTTGGTAAGTGTTTAAGCATGTATGAGTTCTCTTTCTAATAGATACATGTATATAAAGGAGTAGATCTAGTCAAAGGTCAAAGTATGGTTCTTATTCAAAGTATGGAAGGTATGGTGACATTAAAGAAGCATGGTGCAAGGTAAGCTAGGTATGGTGTAGACATGATGTGCCATAACTGAAGTATGGTGTAGCATTTGACCAAATGAAGTGTTTTACTATATTTCTTGAATAAATGGCCATGATTTTCGGTATACATGAGATATATATGATATATTTGAGTAATTTTTATGTATTGGGTATAAAAGTGGGTATTTGTTGAAGCGTAGAAAAGTTTTTGTGGTTCCGGGAGTGCCTAAACGCAATTTATCGCGAAACGTATACACTTTACGTAACCAACAAAAATAAAATATAAAAGTTAATTATTACTTTTGAAAAAAATAATATAATGATGGCCTGATTATTTTTTTTTGACATAAACTTAATTTGTTTGGGTGTTAACGTTTTACGTTGTTGTTGATTTTTAGTTCACGCGATTATTAACTTAACACTTATAATAAAAAGCGAAACGCGTTACGAGAAAAGGAAAAAAATAAATAGTGAAAAATGACAAAATAAATGATGTCATAAAATGACCCTAAAATACGGAATGTTACAATGTGGCTCGGCAAAAGACCAAAACAGGAAGATCTTGAAGCCACATGTTCGGTACTCATTCACACCCGATAACAAATTTTTTTTATCAGTTCATCAAAGCAGTTAAACTACGAATTATGTTCGGATCCAACTTCAAGCAAAAAGTAATCGATAATGATAGCAATATAATAGGCATGAAGTCTCATTATTGTCATATAATGATGCCAAGGTTACTTCCTTATGGACTTCAGTAATACTTGGATCCAAACACTTCAACGCTAATAATCGAGCTTTGTTCATTCTTTAATCAAATTTGTGCTCAAACTTTGATAGATGATGACATGGTGAAAGATAGCTGCTAGTTGATCAATATTTTTGGTAGTCTCGAGCAAATATATCCTCCTGCTTTTTTTAACATTATGATTCACTTGGTTATGCATTTACCTGAAGAGGCTATTGAAGGCGGGCATGTTCCCTACCAATGGATGTATCGGATGTGCTGTCGTGTAGGTGTTATTTTATGTATCAAGTTTTACTATTTATTTTATGCCGACTATACCTAAAAACAACACTTTAACGGGCAGTGTACCCGGTCAGATGGAGTTTCGTGGTAAGTAGGGTGTCGATCACTAAGAGCGAGAGTGTAATTCCTAAGTCTATCAGTATTTTAGTTATCTAATCTAGATTAAACCTATGCTAAATTAAACCTAATCCTAATTCTAATGGCAAAAAGGGGGGTTTTCAGCCTGAGAGACTGGTATAGGTTTTGTGGTGGCTTACCCAATTATCTCCTCCCTAACGCACGCAAGTCAAACAACTGAAACAAGAAGGCCGGTCAAGTATTATGATAAGGAGTCGTGTTAACCATGTTTACCATAATCTAACGCAAGTTTGTTTACTTAGTGCAATGAATACTTATCTCGAGGCGGCATATCATTCCTAGATCTAGGCGGGACTTCTTCCTAGAACCTAGACACGCTAATCCTGTCACGATTAAACGCATCCGCATAAAGCATCCTATTTATTGATTATAATTCATCTTAGAAGGCAATAATGGTGATCTTATTGGATTCTAGCTCATCGAGACTTTACTAACTTACTGCTTACGGTATTTTATATAGGTGGTAGTTTAACTATCCAAACTAAGCCAATGGAATCAGAACGTTATTTGTTAATCCTAGGTCACCTGCTAGTCTAACTTGTTCACTAAACCAAAGGCACTATCCGATATCTAGTTAAGCTACAGGCGATATCCTAAACTCAGATTTAGCAAGACTATTAATTCCACCTACATAAGTTACTATATGAGAACTATCCGATGTCTAGTTAAGCTACAGGCGATATCCTATACTCGGATTGAACGCATACTCGGATTGAACGCATATTTAAGCACATAAACCAGAATGCGTGCCTTTTTGCTAATCTTCACCAAGTACTCCATAATTACTGCAATTCTCAAATACAAATGATTAAGTAACAATTCTTTGCAATAATTATACAAAATGGGTTATTTACATGGGATAAATGATGCTATAAAAGTAACGTTATGTCCTCAAGTAGCCTTTAGAAGTTTATAAAAATATATCCTTAAGGATTTTTCCGTTAAGCATTTATTTGATCTATTACAAGTACACAACCAAACACCTCACGAAATAGGTAGATGAAAACACTCAAATCACTCAACTAATCTATGTGGTAACATGTAACTAATTTGCTCAATTGCTCGGTCATGATGAGTATTCTATCATAGGCTTGGCAAGGATACACATCTCCACCACTAGAGCTAAGGAGTAACAAGTTTATAAAGGTAAAATAGGTTTTTATTATAAGGCTTAGGGTTGATCATTCTACAATCTTTCACCAAAAGTACCACACAAAGGCAGCTGAAGCACACATACATGGCCCTAACGATGGAATAGACATATGTGTTTGATCACATCCTCATTCGAGTTTAACCAAGGGTTAGGATGAAGAATGATATAGGGTATGGGATCATGTCTAAGATTCCACCAAAATTAATAAACGAACAAGGCAAGCTGTATCATGCATACAAGGCCGAAACGCGGAATAGACAAGCATTTCGAGCTCACATCCTCATATTCGAGAAAAACCCAAGGTTAATTATTAGTAAAGGGACATAAAATTGTAGTTACAAATAAAAATTACAAAAACAAATAGACTAAGTCCAAAACAAATAAGGTACAAGTTGCTAGATACATTTTTTCCTGAACACGTTACCAATGATAAAGACCTAACTATATACAAACGACTATGAACAATGATAAAAAACACCAACCTAAGTCGGCGTTCCCGTAACGGTCAACATTCTCAATCATCTCATACTTACATACATTGTTTTACAAGAGACGGGCTATATCTACCACTTTACAACAAAACTTTTACATCGTTGACTTATAGAGACTATCAACGAATAAATCGATCCTTCATTATAATTCCCTCGTTAAGCTTTGCGAAACTATTCTCTTCTTCAAACTTTCCTCCTCTTATTTGTTTGCAATTATTTCTAATTTTTAGTTTTTTTATAATACTACTACAAACTTTTCGATGTTAATTTCACCTATCTTCACGATCAAAATAATTCCCGGATAATTCCTTTTATAATTCTTCATTCTTCGTATGTACCCAATAATTGTGATGGTAGTTAAATATACATGAGTTTGACTCTTTAATGACATTCTCATTGCAATGTGCAAATTTCTCTTAACCGTACCAAAGATATAAAATAGAACACAAGAATCAGGAAAACATACTTTACACTTTAAGCAACTAGCAACTGATAAATGGACTTAATCTAACAGGTAGGCATAAGGGAGTAAAGTGTAATGAAACAAACAGTTGGTGTTTATTCCTAAAAATTAGCTCAGAGGTTTTTCTAGGGGATCTTTACTCTTAAGATGAGAGTAAACAAAGGGTTTATACGGGATTTAACTAACCAATGTAGTTAGTAATAAAACTACATATAAAGGCTTTTGGGCGTAATCTTAAGAAATTTACCAATTTAAAAACAAGTTATACCATCTAAATCGATAGTACTCATTATTGTGGTCTCGAATATATATACCAAGCCAAGTTCTAAAGTCTACAACATCACCGACACACTCATATTTATGGAATTTGGATAAACAATTTGGAAACGGATAAGGTTTAAATCCTCACAAAACTAATAAGGGTTTATTATGTGCAGGTTATTAACAATGTAATTCACAAAGTATTCTTGAAATTTTTTTTAAATTATGAGCATAATTTAAAAGCATTTTTAATTGATAAAAAAGACAAGTATAAAATTCAAATACCCATCCCTCCCCCCCACTTGAATTAGACAACGTCCTCGTTGTATAGATAAAACATTAAAAATAGGAATTAAAAGAATTAGAATGAGAAGTGTCCCTGATATTTTGCTCGGTAGATTCTCCATGTTGCGTTTTGCGACCAAGAATGTGTTGGACAGTGGCCTCGAAATTCTTCAAGACTCCAACAAATTTGACCACTCCAGATTTTTCGTACTCTACCACAAAGTTTTTCATTTGTATTTCAAGAAGGTCTTGCAAAAATAGAAAACAAAATGCAATTCTATCTCCTGCGTTTGTATGGTTAGAAAAATAAAAACAAACAATACAAACTGTACAGGGCTCCAATACGCCGTATCCTTAAACCTGGATACGCCGTATGGAGTAAACCTATAATATAACACCCCCATTTTTGACATATAGCAGCGGAAACTAATCTGGGGTATTATTTCATAGTACAACAGTCATAATCATAGAAAATGACTCAAAAGAGATATTTTTAAAAGATAAGTTATCATTCATTATTTCATCAGAGTTTTTACAAATATAGGTTCCAAAATCTACATGAAAACATAAAAGTTAGATGAAAACAGTTTTAGGAGCCATCTATCAAGGTCCTCACTCCGTGCCATAAGTTGCTCAAATACCTGAGATAAACATGCTAAAAAGTCAACACAAAGGTTGAGTGAAATTCATAGGTTTATGTTAGATAGTTTGAATACAAGTTCAATAGTGGATTACGTTGTTATACACCCATTAGTGTAATAATTTCAATGAGTACAAATATTATAGAAAACATTATTATTGCCCTAAGCTCATGACACCGAGACCTTAAGATAATCAATAATCACAATAAGTTACCCCAATAGGTGCCTTTGCCAAACACCCGCATAGTGTTTCAAATGAAGTGCATTTGGTTACCAGAAATTATAGGTACACCAACGAGGAAGCTCAATCCCAAATAGATATATTCACAGCATTCGCGCTTACTCCGAAAAGTAATTAACGGTTCATGATAGTGGGGTCTTAATGGCAAAAGTAAGGACTTAGGCAATAATATATCAGGATAGCATACCGTTGGAAAAATACTCGTATTCATGGTTTATAGCATGTATTTTCCCCCGTGGGTTTATGCCAACAATAGAAGATGTTAAAATGCGAGTCTCTGAACTCACCTAAACAGGGTAAATCTGATTGTGCTGACAAAAGTAAAATAAAGTATAAAGTAACGGGCTTCGTCACGCACTCCTGAGGTAATCAAGTCAAGTCTTAGTTAATGGTTAATGTTTCCAAAAACTTTAATAAAATTTAAAGTATTACTTTGACTTATTAATTTATTGAAATATTGTATCACTGTTCGAGCCATCATAATTCATAGGTCATGTAGTAAACTTTTGAGGAGCCATGACACTTTAAAGATACGTAAAATCCAGCAAACTCGTCAAAATGTATACCTAAATGAAACTTCTCACATAAAGCTCCCTAGTAAACTTGATGACGATAAAGATTTAATTTTCTTCAAAAGATTACGTCGATGTAAATTATCGTATAAATATATAACGTAATTGTTTTATAATGCGTCGATCGATGATCAATAATGATAAATGTGTCGGGTTTTAATAAAATCGAGTTTTATAATATTAATATATATTTTATAATTTATATAAAAATATTATATTTTATATTTTCAAGTTTGCAAAAATGGCAATATATACTCTTGGTTTATAAACTTTTACAAGTTTATCCTATATAATGAAAGTATATATAATTTAAAAAATTTTTTTTTTTTTACTTTATAGAACTTGGAAAATAGGTCCTTATAGTTAGTAACATTTGGAATAATGACATTTTCAGCCCTCAATTATAAAATTTCAGAAAGTTACGATATATACTCCTTGCATGGAAATAATTTACAAATCAAGTCCAAAAAGCCATGCAAGCTTATTTTAAGGTTCCAAATGATATTTGCAGGTTATAGATTATTAGAATAAGCTAAAATAAGATGTTCTAACGTAACAAAAGTTTAGAAAAAGGATTCGTTAGCTAGAAAATCAAAACGGGTCGTTTTTAGGGTTTTAATAAAAAACACATGGGTTTGAGGAATTAAAGGCTTTAAAAAAAAGTGATTCATAACGATCTTTAGAGTAATATGAACATACTGATATAGATTATAAAGCTGTATTGAACAAGATTTTAAGCTACTTTGAGCTAAAATGGGTCGAAATGGGGTTTTCGGGTTCGTACGCCTAGAAAACGACTTCAAGGGCTTCTTTTTCTTGATTCTTGGCTTCTATTATGAGCTTAAGGACTTCACTTGATCCTTCTTGGTCTGAGATTATAACACCATTTGAGTGGTATGATGAAATTTTGAGGTGTGATTGAAGAGTGTTGTGTGTTTGGCTAATTAATAGGGATGAAAACCCTTGGTGCCCCAAGTTTTTCTTAATGGCTGAGGGTAAGGGCTGTAAGATAGATGAATAAGGGAGGCTAGGAATGATATTGAGGGCTATGGAAGGTAGTAAGCTTATTCAAGGTGGAATGTTGTATGGGTTCTAGAAGGGTCACGGCAACCACAATTGACAAGTAGGTTACAAAAAGTCAAGACTTGGTGCATAATAATGTGGTGATAGAGGTGCTTGTAAGCTGCTTGGTGATGTCATGGTGATGCTTGAGAGGTGTTAGGATGCTAGCTTAGTTTAAAAATAGGTCAAAATGAAAGAAAAATGATGCCGGATTGGTTTAAGGTTTCGGCTTAGGATTTTGGGTTTAAATTCTAGTTAGGTTTAGGGTTTAGGATAGATTAGGGTTTAGGATTAGTGTTAGGATTAAGGTTTAGGGCTTAGGATTAAGGTTTAGGACTTAGTTTTAAGGTTTAGGGTTTAGTTTTAGGTTTAAAGTGAAATTAGGGTTTTAGGGTTTTGTTTAGGGTTTATGGTTAAGATAGGGTTTTGAAGACGAATTAGGGTTTATTTTAAAGGTTTAGAAGTCATGCACTAAGTGTCTTTATCTTGTGCTAAAAGCGAGGTAAAAGTTTAAACAAGGGTTTAGGAGCTTAAATGACTAATTTAATTTTTCGGCATGATTAGCTTGTACATTGTGTTTAGAAAGTTTGTAACTTGATTCCGAAGGGAAAAGAATATTCAAATGTTATGCTATATACCTATGTACACATGCTTTAGAGGCTTGACATTCATTTTATATGTATAGATTACACTATATTATGTTTTAGATGTAAACTTAACGTTTAAAATGCTTGTTTTGATATAACATTTTGAAAAGTACGCTAAGATGGATAATGTGCTGGTAAAAATGATAATAAGATATAGACGTGACAAATTAGGATTTTACATGATATAAACATAGAAAGAGATGGCATTGATATAGGTTAGCGTGAGGTCCAATTAACTTTAGAGATGGCAAGTTTACGTTGCAAAAGAGATAAAGCAAAAATTTCCCTATAAGAAGGTGGTATATAAAGTGCATATAATTTAATAGATGGATATTACAGTGCATCTAATTTAATAAATGGATAATTACATTGATGAAAATATTGGTTGTTATAGTCTCCCCCCTTAAAAGAAATTCGTCCTCAGATTTAGTATAGATGGTCGGAGTGAGTTTGAAAACAAATGTGGGGGGATACTTGGGCAACGAATTTGAGATCTTCCACATTCCCACATAAATCTGGTACCTTTTTTAGCGTCCATCTTACTTTGATTAAAGGAATACGGACTTTGTTTTCAGGCTTGACTTCCTCGATCCATGAAGTCTCTAGCTGGTTTTTTTCCCATAATGTTGAGTTGTTCATCGAGTCCGAAGGCTCTTACATTGGAATGAAACAAGGATTCGTCAAATAAGCATTTCTTTAGATTAAGAAATGTAGAAAGTATTGGTGGACATTACTGAGCTCATCAGAAGCTCAAGTTTATATTCCCTATGCACAATCCGTTCAAGGATATTGCAAGGACCAATGTACCTATGTTTTAAGTCTTTCCCTCGCCTCGTTTTTAAACAATCGGATGACAACCTATACGAGGTGACAACATTAACATAGAACACATCTCCAACTTAAAATTCTATCTAAAGGGTTTTCGTCTTATATTGGCATAACTTCTTTTGTCAGTCTCTTGCAACTTGCAGAGCGTTTTGAATTTGCACTATCATTTTAGTGGTTCATGGATTATTTTTTGGTCCCGTAAGATGAATCATCTCCAAACTTTGGGCCCAATAAACAGTGAATCTGTACTTTTGACAAAAGTTCCTTAAATGATGATGCCTTAATGACTGGCATGTAACTGTTTATTGTATAGAAAATTCTTACTAAGGAAAGAGCTTTCCATCCCTTTTCCAAAATCTATAACACAGGCTCAAAGCATGTCTTCAAGTGTTTGGATGGTCCTTTCACTTTGCCCATCAGTTTCAAGGATGATAGCCGTAACTCAGTCTAAATGTGTACCCAAAAGCACTTTGTAATGATGCCAGAACTGGACGTGAAATGAATGACAAGATCCGAGATGATAGATGTTGGCATCACATGTCGGGAGACTATTTCTATGATGTATAGCCTTATAAGGGTTTCCAATACTATCTGTCTCTCGGGTAGGGAATGAAATGTCGGATTTGGTGAGCCGATCGATAATGACCCAATTGTGACATGTCTGTTGAGGTTTTAGGTAGTTTTTGTGATGAAATCAAGTTATTCACACCTACTTCCACATAGGATTCTCCGTTGTACCAGTAAGCCCGGATGGATTCTGACATTCGTGCCTTAACTCTAGAACATGTCAAACATTTGCCCACATAATTCATCATGATTGCCTTCATGATAGGCCACCAATAAGTTTCTTATATCCTGATACATCTGACAGAACCATTCTGGGTGAATGGAATACTTTGATATATGGGACTTATGCATGATCAGTCACTCAATTTACCAAAGATGGTATCACTTAGATACTAGATACATCGGGTTCCATCAGGACTTTATTTCAAATGAATTTGTCCATTACTTCGTAATTTTCAGCCTTGATGTTTTCCTTCTATGAGTGCTTCCATTGAATCAATGAGTAATATTATGAGTAAGTTTGGCATTAATGTTCTAAACTAATGATCTAACTTAGAGTGGTTTAATTCCATTTCTTCTGCATAGAGGCATCTGCTACAACATTTGCCCTTTCCAGGATGGTAGCGAATTTCCAATCCGTAATCCTGCAAGAAATTCTAAGCCAACTACTTGGCCTCATGTTCAAATTTTTATTATCTAATCAAGTATACGCTGAAGACTTTTTATGATTCAGTGAACACGGTACCAAAGTTTTGGTGCCATACAGATAGTGTCTCCAAATTTTAAGAGCAAACACTACTGCTCCTAATTCGAGATCATGAGTGGTATAGTTTTCTTCATTAGGCTTAAGTTGTCGGGATGCATATGCAATAACCTTCTCTCTTTGCATTAACACCGCTCCCAGACCTTGATGGGATGCATCACAGTAAACAACAAAATCGTCATTTCCTTCTGGTAATGCTAAGATTGGAGCTTCACATAGCTTCTGTTTAAGCAGTTGAAAAGCTGTCTCTTGGTCTTTTCCCCAGATATACTTCTTGTTTTTCTGGGTTAATTCAGTCAAAGACTTTGCAATCTTTGAGAAATCTTTGATAAATCTTTGATAAAACTGTCGAGTTTCAAGAATTGACAGTATTACTATGTTGTAGTAGGATATGTCCAATTCTAGACTGCTTTAATCCTTGGTGGGGTCAACATGAAGTCCTTGACTATCAATTAAGTGTCTAAGAAATTGCACGATATGAATCCAGAAATCACACTTGGAGAACTTGGCATACAACTTCTCTTTCTTGAGTAATTCTAGGATTATTCTCAAATGATTTGCGTGCTCTTCTTTGTTACGAGAGTAGATGAGAATATCATCGATGAACACTATTACGAATTTGTCTAAGTATGGTTTACACACACGGTTCATGAGATCCATGAATACAGCAGGTGCGTTAGTTAAACCAAATGGCATTACTTGAAATTCATAATGTCCGTATCTTGTTCTGAAAGCAGTCTTGAGAATATCTTCATCCCTGACTCTCAGTTGATGATAGCCTGATCTTAAGTCAATCTTCGAGTAGACACTCGAACCTTGAAGTTAGTCAAATGACAACCAAGACAGGAGCTTGGTATGCGTTTAATTACACATACCTTTTACCATTAAAATCGGACTTAAACGACCAAAAACGCACATAAAATGCCATAAATATGCATGTTTTTGTGTTTGTGTTGTGCAGGTACCGGATATTCACTAAAGGACAAAAATAAATCTAAACCGGACAAAACCGAGCACGGATTTGGAAAGAGCGCGAAAAACTAAGGCAAAGGGTTCAAAAGGATTGAAAACGGAGCTAAAACGAAAATTCCCGGATCGACTCGACGACGTTTGTGCGTTTAATGAAGTCAAGACGAAGTCAAAGTCAAAGTCAAAATAATATATATTACATTTATTTAACCATTTTAAACCACCAATTTATATATCCGGTTTTTAAGATATTTATAAAACCTTATTATTTTTATTCGTTGTTTCGCTAAACCAAACACACCCTTTGTATATAACCAAACGAACCCTTGTTGTCTCTACATCAACCAAACGCACTCTCTTGTGCGGCTGTCAACAACCAAACGCACCCTAACCGTGGCTGCAAAACCAAACAGCCCCTCGGCTGTTTTTAAACCCGACACGAACATCCTCCCCCCGCTGTACCAAACACGCCATAACGGGCTGAACCAAACACCCCGTTTGGCTGTTATACAACAAAACAAACACCCCTTAGGGGCTGTTAACCCCAAAACCAAACACCCCTGAAGACTATGAAAAACAAACGCACCCTAGGTGCAATAACAAACCAAACGCAGCCAACCCAAACGCGAGATGGCAGCAACGAGGTGATGGTGGTGGTGTTATGGGGCTGTCGATGGGGGTGGTGCGAAGGTGGAGGTGGCAGCGGCGGTGATGATGAAGATGGCGTCGGTGGAGTGGTGATGAAGGTGAGGTGATGATAATGATGATGGTTATGATGGTGGTGTTGGTGCGTCGGTGGTGGTGGAGTGGCGTGGTGGTGGCAGCCGGTGAGGGGTGGTGATGGGGAGGCGCGTGGAGGCGCGTGTGAGGGTGGGGATCGAATATGATCGAAGATGGGAGCATTATTGAAGTTGGCCGGAAAAGTCCCCGGAAAAGATTTCCGGCGACGGCAGTGGTGGACGTGGTGCGTCGGAGTGTGGCCGGATTTTTGGAGAGGATGGAGAGGAGTGTGTGTTGTGTTGGGTGATGATTAATGAAAAAAGAAATATAAAAAAAAGATTTTTTTAATATATAAATATAAAAAGTTTTAAAAAATATTTGATAAGTTGTTAATAGTTGAGGTTACTTGTAAATAATTTCACAGGGGCCAAAAAGTGGTTAACTTTTTAGTAACTTATTATAAAATAATTGGTCGGGACCAATTTGGACTATTAACGGTCGATTCAATACACAAACTTGCGCCATTGCGTTTCAAATCATTTTTCTGATAAAAATGAGATTTAACTTGGTTAATATTTCTAAATAATTTTTATTTAATAAAAAGTTGTTAATTAAATCTTATTTTAATTATTTTCTCGTTTCTAAATCTTTCAAGGGATTTTCAGTCACCTTCTGACTGTTTTCGGGTCTCGGTCAAAACTAAAAAGTTTTCAAGAATGTCGTTTTACATCAAATTGCTTTAGAGTCCAATTCGAGAAAATGTGATTTAGTGATCGTGTTTACGAAATCAGTTATTAAAAAAAAAAAAAAACGACTAACATGTAATAATAAATATGATTTATTTTTTTAATTACGTTTCAAAAATTGACGGTTGTCACAGTCTTCTCCGGTTAGAAGAGCCTTGTCCTCAGGCTCAATTCGCAACACTTGACGAAGGACGGGTTAGTGAAGAATGCGGATACTTCTTCGGAAATTTGAGTTGATGAAGAGTGTAGATTTTACGTGACTACTCTCAGTATTACATGGGTCTTCCGAATGCATAGGTAATCAGTCTATGCACCAAATATACGTAGGTGATTAGGCTATGTATATTTGAGGGCCAACGATGCAATGCTCATTTTCGTCAAAATAGTGTAATGTAGGAACTGTATCAAATAGTTTTATAATGAAATGAAATAGTCAATAAAGTAAACGGGAGGTAGCTTATAGGGTGACAACAAATGATAGCAAAATGGTTTATGGGTTGACATCGAGATTGTTTGTAAAGCGATAGATAGATCATAGCAAGGTATAAAGAATATCCGAACTAACGCATAAGTAGTCCAAAAGAAAAGACGTTAAAGAATTATTCAATCAACAAAATGAACGTAGAGAGTCGTGTTCTAAAGGTAGGTGCTCTAAGGTGACACGTATGAGGTGACAAGTTAAAGTCGCGAAAAGTTCGAAGTAAATCGTAATAGATCAAAAAGAAAATAGTCCATAGGTATAGGTATTCTTATATAATACCAGTATTGACGCTCGAAGGAGTAAATGAGAAATCAGGAAGTACACGAAAATCAGAGTGATCAATAATTATAACGGACCGATATAGGGTAAATAGTAAGACATCATAAGATAGACGTAAGAGAGCGAAATCATAGTCAAGTATTAAATACTCATTATCCATGTAATAGTAGTAGAGATGCAAAAGAGAGCATATAAGTTACCTGGGAGCAAGCGCGTGCGGATATCGGACAATGGTGAAAGACTCTAAAAACATTTTCGAAAAACGGTTATAGTTTAGGTTTTGAAAACGACCTAGTTCTCTATAACCAGTGCTCTGATACCATCTGTAACACCCCCAAAAATCAGGACAACGCAGCGGAATGGTAACATTGGGGTGCTACTTCAGGGCACAAAACACAAGTCACGGAAAACGACCTTAAAATGGACGTTTTAAATAAAGTCAATTCTATTTAATAAAAAGATCCGAGATGGCAACAGTTTTCATTAATAATTATTAGAAATCATGTCAAAACGTTTGTCAATAGTACTATTAAGGTTATTAAGCCTCCAAAATATATATATCCGCACGGCTTCGAATGCTCCAATGCTCCACTATGCAAAATAGTAAACCTGAAAATACAAGCTAAAACGTCAACAATAATGTTGGTGAATTTCATAGTTTTAAGTAAAAAGCGGTATTGAAAATAATTTAAGAATATTTCAGAAGAAAAGTACGTTACAACATTTAAAAGTGTTATTTCTGAAATCAAGTAGTGATTCAGTAAATCAAGAAGTATTTAAAAAGTGGACCACAAGATCGAAGTAATGGTGGACCAAGTACATATTCCTAAACAAAAAAAAAAAAAAAGAGTCCAAGAACAAGTAACGTAGACAAGAGAAACACATTCATCAAGTCTAAGTATAAATTTATTGCACATAAGCTCAATGACACCGAAGCCTTAACGTACTTCAATCAATAGATTAGAATGCCCCACAAATGTATTATAGGATGCTTGCCAACACCCGGACACCTCTAAATGTTAAATGCACCTGATCAAACTAGTGACCCAAGGAAAGGTGGGGATTGTCAGTCCCGATAGATCTATCCATAACACTAGCGCTCACTATAATAGCAATTGACGGTTCATGATAAATAGGGACTTCACGGCAATAAGGTAACTTAGGCATTAATAATCAGGCAGTAATCTGGATAGCATACACTTTGAAAAACACTTGTGTCCAATAGTAAAACAATCATGTCTATAAATCACGGTTTTCAAATATAGGTATTCACGATCTCAAATCATGTAGTAAACAAATCAAGCTTTAGTAAAAATAATCATGTAACGCTTACGTAGTAGAAATCAATAAGTTCACTTTGTAAAACGAGCATGTATTCCCCTCGCGGGTTTATAAAACATTGAAAAGATTGAAATGCGAGACTATGACTCCACATGATGATTGTAGAACATGGCGGGAATACACATTTAGGACAAAGACAAACAAAAACTGAACGGCTCGACCAAGAGTTATGGGGTTTATCCCTAACACTATAACCCAACTATCCTAGAATAATGTATTTGGGTTTCCTGATTAATGTTACGTCAACGCGACACGTTGATAAAAATATTAGATTAAAGTTGTAATAGTTGGGTGGTTGGCTTAAAATAAAAAAATCAAAAAGTAAACGCAAGAGAGTTTAATAAATTATTTATAATTTCGTTTCCTCGACGTCCGTGTCTAAATAGTTACCTCATGTAAAAGTAAAGTTTTCGTTCGTTATCCCTTGTTGTATAATTACATAATATTAAATACTATTAAAATATAACTTAATCCCTCTTCGGTTTCTAAAATAACAAAAGCATTAGTTAAATTATTACTAAATATAGAAATTTATATAAAGTTCGCCATGACATTCCGTTTATATATCCGTTTCCTATTTATAGAATCGGAACGTTTCCCCTAATCATATATGTTTTAATTTTTCGCTTTCTAATAACTCAAAAGCCGCTGTTCTAGATATCATATATATATATATATATATATATAATATATATATATAATATATATATATAATATATAATATATATATATGTATTATATCTAATCTAACAAAATAATATATATTACATTTATTTAACATTTTAAAAACCAACCAATTTATATATCCGATTTTTTAAGATATTTATAAAACCTATATAGACCGCGCAAGTTATAATATTTTCCATCACATATTATTCGTTAATCAATTAAATGAAACAATTTATATATTTTTGTGTTAACTAAACTCACCCTTTTTCGGTGTTATCCCACAAACCCGACGCACCCCGGCTGTTTTCGCAGCCAAACCCAACCCTTCGGCTGTTAATGACAGCCAAACCCGGCTGTCCGGCTTCTTTTGTTGCAACACAACCCAAACACACCCTTGGTGGGGCTGTCACAGCCAAACGCAGCCCCCGCGGCTGTTAAACCAAACGCACGATTTCACTCATCCAAACGCACCCTATGCTTATGAAAACAAAACAAACGCACCCTGTCGGTGAATAAACAAACCAACGCACCCTTGATGGTTGTGAACCTAAACTAACGCACCCTTGGCCGTTTATATAGCCGAACCAAACCAACCAAACTCGAATAAATAATAAAAAGAATATATGAAAAGAGAGGTGTGGGTGGCGGTGGTACGCGGCTAAGTCGCGAAGGGTGGCTGTGGCGGCGGCTGTTGCTAAACCCCAAACGCACCCTTTGGGTGTTATTAAAAACCACACGCACCCTATGGTGCGGCGGCTGTGATGAAGGTGAGGTGGTGTTGCGATGGTGATGATGATGATGGTGTTGGTGGTATGGTGATGACGATGATTTCGGTGGTGTGGTGTTAGTGTTGATGGCAGCGGGGTGATGACGATGGTGGTGTTATGGAGTGGCGGTGGGGAGGCAGTGGTAGTGGAGTGGGTGGTGACGGTGGCGCGTGGAGACGCGTGGGAGGGTGGATCGGATAGATCGGGAGATGGGGACCAATTTTGGGTTCGGCCGGAAAAGTCCGCCGGAAAACTTTTCCGGCGGCGGCGGCGTGGCGGTGGCCGGAGGGGGTGGTGGCCGGCGGTGGGGAGGGAGAGAGAGGAAGAAGATGGTGTATGTGTATATAAGATGGAAATGAAAAAATGATATATAAAAATTTATATATATAATAAAAGTTTTAAATTTTTTGATAAGTTGTTAATAGTTGAGGGTTAACTTTGTAAATATTTCACAGGGACCTAACGTGTAACTTTTGAGTATTATTTTGATAACTATCGGTTCGGGACTCGTTTGGACTAGTTAACGGTTGATTCAATACACGAAACTTGCGCCATTGTTTTCCAAATCATTTTTCTGATAAAAATGAGTATTTACTTGATAATATTTTATAAATATTTTTATTTAATAAAAAGTGTTAATTAAATCTATTTAATTATTTTCTTGTTTCTAAATCTTGCGAGGGCATTTCAGTCACCTTCTGACTGTTTCTGGGTCTCGGTCAAAACTAAAAAGTTGTCAGGAATGTCGTTTTATATCAAATTGCTTTAGAGTCCGATTCGTGAAAATGTGATTTAGTGGATCGTTTTTGATAAATCAGTTTATTTAAAAAAATAAATTTTTATAAACGACTAACATGTAATAATAAATATGATTTTTTTTAATTACGTTTCAAAAATTGACGGTTGTCACAGTCTTCTCCGGTTAGAAGAGCCTTGTCCTCAAGGCTCAATTCGCAACACTTGACGAAGGTACGGGTTTAGTGAAGAGATGCGGATACTTCTTCCGGAATTGTGTTGATGAAGAGGTGTAGGTTTTAAGGTGACTACTCTCAGTATGACATGGTCTTTCCTGAATGCATAGGTAATCAGTCTATGCACCAAATATACATAGGTGATTAGGCTATGTATATTTGAGGGCCAACGATGCAATGCTCATTTTCGTCAAAATAGTGTAATGTAGGAACTGTATCAAATAGTTTTATAATGAAATGAAATAGTCAATAAAGTAAACGGGAGGTAGCTTATAGGGTGACAACAAATGATAGCAAAATGGTTTATGGGTTGACATCGAGATTGTTTGTAAAGCGATAGATAATAGCAAGTATAAAGAATATCCGAACGAACGCAGAAGTAGTCAAAGAAAAGAAACGTAAAGAATTATTAAATCAACAAAATGGCATAAAGAGTCGTGTTCTAAAGGTAGGTGCTCCAAGGTGACACGTATGAGGTGACAAGTTAAAGTCGCGAAAAGTTCGAAGTAAATCGTAATAGATCAAAAAGAAAATAGTCCATAGGTATAGGTATTCTTATATAATACCAGTATTGACGCTCGAAGGAGTAAATGAGAAATCAGGAAGTACACGAAAATCAGAGTGATCAATATTTATATAACAGACCGATATAAGGTAAATAGTAAGACGTCATATGATAGACGTAAGAGAACGAAATCATAGTCTAGTATTAAATACTCATTATCCATGTAATAGTAGTAGAGATGCAAAAGAGAGCATATAAGTTACCTGGGAGCAAGCGCGTGCGGATATCGGACAATGGTGAAAGACTCTAAAAACATTTTCGAAAAACGGTTATAGTTTAGGTTTTGAAAACGACCTAGTTCTCTATAACCAGTGCTCTGATACCATCTGTCACACCCCCAAAATCGGACCGCAGCGGAATGGTAACATTGGGGTGCGACTTCAAGGCACAAGGGACAAGTCACAGAAAACGACCTCAAAAGAGACGTTTAAATAAATTTCACATTCGTTATTTTAAAATCAGAGTTTACAAAGGATCCCATTTATAATGCAATAGAAACATTTTGTTTATTTTAAAACGTTTGTCGAATGGTATACAAGTTATTAAGCCTTCAAAAATATATCCGCGCGACTCGAATGCTCCCAATGCTCCACTAGCAAAATAGTAACCTGAAAATACATGCTAAAACGTCAACAATAATGTTGGTGAATTCATAGGTTTAAGTAAAAAGTAGTATTGAAATAGTTTAAGAAATATTTCAGAAGAAAAGTAGCGTTACAACATTTAAAAGTGTTATTTCCGAAATCCAAGTAGTGATTTAATAAATCTAGAAATGTTCAGTAGTGGACCACAAGATCGAAGTAATGGTGGACTAAGTACGTATTCCGAAGTCCAAAACAAGTAATAGCAGACTATGTACGTATTCCATAGTCCAAAATAGGTAAGGTAGACAAGAGAAACACATTCATCATGTCCAACACTTTGTATTATTGCACTAAGCTCATGACACCGAAGCCTTAACTAGATTTGTGCCCCAAATGTATAGGATGCTTGCCAACAACCTAAAAGTACTCCCAATGTTAAATGCACCTGATCAAACTAGTGACCCAAGGAAAGGTGGGGATTGTCAGTCCCGATAGATCTACCCATAACATTCGCGCTCACTATAATAGCAATTAACGGTTCATGAAAAGTAGGGACTTAAGTGGCAATATAGTGACTACTTAGGCAATAATATTCAGGCAGTAATCTGGATAGCATACAATTTAGAAAACACTTGTGTCCATAGTAAAACAATCATGTTGTTCAAAATTCACGGTTTCAAAGGTACATAATCTTACATCATCTTGTATTGGATCGCCATCCTTGTGCACTTGTGAATAAATACAAGGATATCAAGTTTGCTAGTGGGCAACATGATCTAAATTTGGGGGGGGGGGGGGGGGGGGGGGGGGGGGGGGGGGGGGGGGGGGGGGTGGGGGGGGGCCTGGAGGGGGAAAAGAGATTTAATTAAAATACAATATATGGACTAATACAACACACCAGTGAACGGTAGTGTTGTGTGTGTGTATGTGGTAGTGCTGAGATTTCCTAATATATAATCACTCCCCCAAAGCTTTTTGGGGGGGTTGATGAAACAGCAGAATCAGGACGTCGATGGATGTTGTTATTTACTTGCCAAGTATAGACTATTAACATTGGAAAAACCGTCCATAAGGTATGAGGTCAAGATTACTATACTTCTTTAATGTGTTTTCAGACAGTGCTTTGTGTTGAGAAAAATGGTCTGGATTCCCCTTGATAACAACTCTTCCCATATTAGCTCAACAAGATCAACATTATATTTAGTGTGACGATTCCCCACACATTTTGCAGAACTGGTGTCTGTTTTGTCACTGCCGACCAAGAAGTCTTTCTCTGTCAAGCACTGTTGAGGCAAGGGATAGAATTGCCCTCCAAGGTTGATACACATAATTCACCCGTATACTGGAGACAATTTCTAACAGTTCAGGATATCCCAGCTCATTAACAAAATCAATCACCGTGTCACCAGACGGAGGTAACTCAAATGGGTGAGTTGGGTTGACAGGAGTAATCGCTAATGCCTTTCTAAGAAGATCATCACTTAGCTCGAACCATTGTTCATGCACCTTGACTACTATAGACCCCAGTCTTCTCGTTATATGACAATCGTTTTCCCAGAACAGTTGCAGTTAGATAGTATGAACATTTGCTGAGGCAGAAGTGAATGCTAGGAAGAAGTTGTATTACTCAGGATGTACCACTGAATCTGAAAGATAGGGGTTATTTTGGATCTTTGTGCATTTAACAGTAGGTTGGCTTTTCCCGATTGTTAACGCACTGAGAGCGAGTACAATCTCTCATTCTTTTCTTATAGGAGGTGAGCGAGAACATTTTTTGTTCTGCCATCGTATTCAGCAAAAGGGCAATACAACAGAAGATAAACATTGCAAGAGAAATGAAGTTAGAGAGAACTTAACATTGATAAAAACGTCATGTAACCTGCATACGATTGATGTAAAATTAGTTGTAACTCTGGTTTGATTAAAATCTACTAATTATCCAACAGGGATCAATTACTTGTTTAACAAACCCGATGGGGGTTTAGAGAAAGCAATTGGTCATTCGAATGGGCCTTGATATATTATTGGGCTCAAATGGATCAAAATATGAAATTTAGCCCAAACCGCCGCTAGGCAGAATGCCAACTCGCCGTTAGGAGAATTGAGCAAACCGCCGCGAAAATATAAAATATTCGACCAAACCGTCGAGAGACGGCGGTTTACACCCACCTGTTGGATTAGAATAATAGAAAAATATGGCAACTCCGCTGTTTAGACAACCCGCTGTTAGACACAACCCGCATAAGAGCAACCCGCTGTTTAGGTAACTCCTGTTGTCAACCCGATCGCCGTTAGGTCAACATCGCAGTTGTCCACCCCGCCGTTTAGGCAACTCGATGTTGTTGTCAACCCCCGCCGTATACAACTCGCTGTTGTCAAACGCCGTTTAAGCAACCCGCTGTTGGCAACGCCTCCGCTTAATCAACCGCTGTTGGCAAACACCGCCGTTTAAGCAACCCGTTTGTTGCAACATACCCCGATTAAGCAACCCGCTGGTGGCAACCCGCCAAGAATCAATAAATAATAAAATAACCAACTCGCTGTTTAAGAAATGCACGCAACTCGCCATTCGGGCCGTTTTCTTAAGATTTAAACCCCGCACCTCTTATTACAATACTAATCACATCCTAAGGCATTCCTAGGCTATAGATATACATTGCTACCACAAGCTTTACATCAAATACACATATATCTACCTTTAAAGCCAACCCGCCGGTAAGAATCACGGGCCACAGACCTTTCATTAATGTTTGGGATATATATCCACACATCAAAACCTATTCATATATACCTAATGAATGATTCCCAGCATCTAACGCACACCTTACAACACTACATTGGTTTTCTTATGTAAACCGACCCTAGATCTATTTTTCTACATTTTTTACTGTGTTTTCGATCAAAATTCCATGATACACACACATAATAAATGATATAGATAAAGGATCTATGATTACCTTTGCGAGAAACCCTCGAAATCGGCGATTTGATGCTTAGTTCTTGGCGGCGAGTTGCGAGTGTGTGTGTGTGTGTGTGTTTTCTTTGACCGGTTTTCGAATGTTTTGACCAAATGGCAACTCGCCGCACCTTTTATACTCCTAAGTTACATACTTGGCAGATTTAGTCCCTTTGGTTTCCATCTTCTTTTATTTCTTGTTTTAAGTATTTCTAAGGCATTTCTAAGATTAGGCAATTGCCAACTTAAGTTCCCTATTGGTTAATAAGCCTAGGAAACAAAGAGTAAATGCTTTTTACACCTAAACATACAACAATAATACTTTGGACTTTTGAGTTAAAATTAATTAACTCCCCTTCAAATATTAACCCATTAGAATACAACAACCATCTAAGATTAGACTTTTATAGCAACCCACAGTATTTTATAACCCCTTAGATTTTTTTCCACATTTCACTCTCCAATCTCCCCTCAAACAAACGACCCGGTTTCTATTGAAAGAGCTGTAGTCGTTGATTGAGATGAAAAGATCAGGCGAACATCTCCCCCATCACCATTGTGTTACTCTACTCCCATAAAGCATGGATATAAAGTAATCCATGCCCAGACATTAAACCGGGTTGCAATTTGAAGTAATTGCAAGCCTTTTAGTAATTCCAAATGACTTAAAATAGATCCTAAGTATTTTAATTTAAGATTTTAAGGTTTAAAAATTAAAATTATATAAAATATATATATTATATAATATATAAATATATATATTTATATATCTATATATAAATACATATAATTTTTTTTTGACTATGTACAAAGGAAACATGAAAGGCATTGGTTTACTCATACCTCTTCCTTCTGAAGACGTTTGAGAGTTTTCAGGGGTCAGACTCTTCATGCCTTAGGCATGGGAAGAAGAAATTTGAACCGATCTCTTGGTAATTGCTTTGGTGAGGATGTCTGCAAGTTGAGTAGTTCGTTTCCCCACGAAGTAGAGTCAACCACTCTATTTTCCACTTGCTCTCATGAGAAATTTGTCGTTATGTTAATGTGTTTAGAGCGTGAGTGCTGGACGTTGTTACAGCAAAGAGCAATAGCACTTTTGTTATCACAGTACAGAGGAATTTTATTGAAGTCAAATCCGTAGTCTTTGAGCTGGGATCGCATCCAAAGGATTTGAGCACAACATCCGGACATGGCGATGTATTCAGCCTCTGTAGTTGATATTGCCGTGCTTCTTTGCTTCTTTGATGACCAGCTAACCAGTCTATTCTCTTAAGAAAACTGAGTCACTTCCCGACGTACTTCTTCTGAGTCTTGACATCCCGGCATGATCGCATCTCATAAGCTGTTAGTGACATGTGCTTTGTCTTTCGGATACCAAAGACCACACCATGTGAATGGTTCCTTTCAAGTACCGAAAGATACGTTTGATTACTTCAAAAGTGCTTTTTTGGTAGGCTTAGCCTGATATCTAGCACACATGCAAACCGACGAATACAAGGGTCCGAGACTACTGCTGTAAGGTTACACTAAGGGGAGCAAACCATTCCTCCTGAATCTAGTTTGGTCAACTGGAATCCCCATGATAATCCTCATCCCGTTTTAATCGATCCCCCAATGCTGTATCGATAGGTCAGAGAGATCCATTCCATATTTCTTTAAGGCTTCGAGAGCATATTTTGCTTGGGTTTAATAAGATGCCTCCGGGACTTAGAGAAAACTTGTAGTCCAAAGAAAAATGACATTTTCCTATCATCGACATATAAATTTGGAGCGTCATCTCTATTGAAAATGTGGTACACGCCATTATGATCTGTTGATGCAAAAAATGGGATGTCATTACGTATATTGAACAAGTTAAGAATGTGTTTGCCTGAGTTGAAGTATGTGAATAACGTTGGATCCACGGCACCCTTGAAGAAATTGTTGGCCAACAGGAACTTTGAGAGTGTGTCATACCACGCCCTTGGTGCCTGCTTAAGCCCATAAAGAGCCTTCTTCAGACGATAGACGTGAGTAGGATTTTCCTGGTCTTCAAATCCTTCAGGTTGACTGACAAAGACTTCTTCTTGAAGATCACCATTCAGAAAAGCAGTTTTGACATCCATCTGGTAGATGATCATATTCTTGGTTGCAGCATTGCAATGAATATCTTGATGGCCTCTATCCGTGCAACTGGTGTAAACGATTCTTCCAAAGTTAATACCTTCCTCCAACGATATCCCTTTGCGAACTAAACCGAGCTTTGTTTTAGAAGTAGCATCACCATATTTCATCAAGCGTCACTTTGTAGATCACTTGAGAGCGATATCCATAACATAGATTGTGTGCGATGTACGAATACCCATACTTCAAGTCGATCAAATTCGTGAATTTGCATCTTGCAATGGCTTGAAACCAGCAGTCTTCCTATCACGGCCATTTTGAAGTTCTTTGTGTCGACTTGGACAGTTCATATTGAAACACACCACAAAGCATCGGAATGCAAACTTTTTTCTCGTAGATACCAGGACGAGAGGGATTTGCCAAACGATTTTAATACCAGAGGATATCTTTGGTCCATCTTCTAGAAACTGGTGGGTTTTATTAAACTTGATAGGTTCATGCATAAACTACATTTCCCAATGATGATTGTGGCCTAACCTTTGATCTCCAGTTACAAGGTTATGTGAAGGATGAAGAATATCGTGAATGATTGGGGTGTCTTCCTTGAATGTGTTATTCTTCTGCATATTTTTCTGATGTCAGACTGGAAGTTGAAATATCGGATGTTGAGAACGATGAACACTTGTTGACGGTGGCTATCTTGACAATTGTTGTAGACAAAGAATGTACCCTGGGAACAACTTGAGCGTTAATTTCGTAACAAAGATACCGGTTTTCATTAACTCGAAATTGTTCAAGGAGTTCATCAAATATTTGTTAAAATATCATCTCCAGCTCTTATTGTTGGAGCGAGCCCTGATTTGAGTTGTCCAGGGTTCATTATTAAAGTCTCGGGTCCTTAACTCATGCATGCTATGAGACATGACTGATGGCAATCTCATCGAATGTGGACGTGAATCGTTTTCCTATAATCACGAGATTCTCTTGTTGTAGATTCTGTAAGCCCTTCCTGCTAGGAGCATACTCAAACAAAATCCCAAATGTCCGCTTTGGCTTTGAAGTTTCCTAGATTTTCGCTGTCATTTGTAGGATAAGCACAGAGCACCAAATACTCGAAGAAAGTAAGATCATGCATCTTATCAATGCACAATCTCAATAAGGGTTTTGTTATGACGAGTATGTTATTAAGTGAATCGGTTTCTGGAGTGTAACAATCGCAAGTGGCTACCGCTCATCCCATAGAAACATGGGAGCTTTCGAAATATCATCATTGTACGTTGCTGCTTCCAACCATTGTATCGATTACGTCCTTTTCAACAACGCCGTTTTTGTTGAGGAGTTCTCTGAACATGACTTTTTGATGAAATATGCCAACACCTTCATAGAATTCAGAATAACTTGTTGACCGAATTCCGTTCCCATTATCTGTGCGATGAAACTGACTGTTTTTTGTTGAGCCAACCTGTATTGCTAAAGAAAGTTGGTGACAAACCAGGAGTTTTTCATCCAGTTTACCTCAAGAAACTTTACCATTGAATCTTGAATAGTCATCCATGATGACTAAGAAATGTATTTCTTCCCTTTAATACTCTGGACCTCTCATTGGACACACAGATCCATGTGAAGGGTAATAATAGAACTATTCCATATTTTATTTTCAGATTTGGCCGTGGGAGAACTTCATGCTTTTTTCCAAGTAGACAGGCTGAGCAAAGATATCCTTTTCAAACTTCATACTAGGTAGAACCTCTAGCCAGATCTTTTCGAAATAAGATATTTATTGTGCGAAAGTTTAAATGTGTTAAAAAACTACGAAGCCCACAACCATGAATTGGACTTGGGAAGCTTTGGACAGCAAGCAATACGGAGAAGATTCATCATTTCATCCATGGATATCATGTACAAATTGGTGCTACGACTACCTTTAAGTATGTATGTACCATTAATATCATGAACAAAGCAAGTATGCTTTCTGAAAGCCACTTCAAGATCAGAATCACAAAATTGCCCTACAGAGATAAAGGTTTTGTTTGGTATCCCCAAGTCCCTCGACGTAGTTAATACTCTTGAGATCACACTGTCACCAATCACATAATCTCCATAACCCATGATAGCATCAAAGTGGTCATTCCTCGAATCTGACGCCCGATAACTTTTCCACAAAATTCACGAGCTTTGAACGATTCCCCGTCATATGTTTTGAACAGCCTGAGTCCAGATACCAAAGCATGACCTGTACGACCTGCATTTGAAAACAGTCGAGTTTGGAGAGTTTTAGAAATTACGAGTTCCACCCAATTTTTGTTGGGGTCCTGTTGGTTAGCATATAAAGTAGAACATTTCACAGATAGCTTAGTTAGATGGCACATTTCGCCTAAGGCAAATTTCTTTCCTATAGGTCTCCATTGAGAACCACAATCAAGTTTTCCTAAGGCGAATTTCTTTCCTGTGGGTCTCCATTGATAACCAATATTTGCAAATAGTTTTCCCGTAGCTTTCCAAACCCGTGTTCTTGACACAACTGTTATCAGACACGTCTGCTGACCTTTTGGTTTCCCAGATCTGCTTTCCCTTAATTCAAGAACAGTTTTAACAGTGGAGGTACATTCTAAAAATACAAAATATAAAAAACACAACATTCCATGACTTGCAGAGTTTACACATTTGTACTAAGTATTGCACACAGATTCAGAGAAATTTCGAATTAATACAACACGCATAGAGCTAGATGCTAGAATCAACGCCGATTCACTTTGACCAAACTAAACTTATTGTCCTATGGCTACTTCTAATTCCTATCTTATTCTCCTTCTTAGCAGGCAGGATCCCTATTTTCTTTGTATGCTTCAGGCTGTGATCCGCTATGCTTTAGTGGACTCTTTTACCTCCTGCAGAGGGAATCACATGGAAATTAGTCTGTGAACTCTCTGGTGCACTTTGTGTTGCGTGTTGTTGCAAAGAAGTTCCCTGGTTTATCACTAAATGTAAACTTACTTGCTTTGTTTCTAGTAACATGGGGTAAGAGGAGCCCTTGTTAACATCTCATTTCAATGAAACTATTTGGGCAAGTGCCAATCACACATTCTAACAATACCTTGAGATAACTTAGTGTATTGCAAGTATAAGTTAGGTTGAATATCCAGTGGTTTTTAACTAACTCTAAAGCTTCCTCTACAATCTCCCTAACCAGTTTCTGACACTCTCTTAAGATTGCTGAATATAGTTTTAAATGAGCACTCAAATTGTTCTTAAGGGGAATGGGGGATGGGTTTAATAAACGTCAATGGGCATACATGCCAGAGAAGCAAGAACTTTTGGTTTGGACAAGTCACTAGTGAAACAAGCTTCTTTGCTTCGGAATTGAGCTTTTAGAACTCTTAATCTCATCACATGGTAGAAGACTCTTTTCCACTTGTGTGAGAACCCTGATCTTAATAGAGTCATTACAATTCCTTGTAATGTTGTTTGACCTTTTCTAGTTCTACTCTATCGCAATCATTTTGTTCAATAAGAGCAGTGACATCTATAGCATTATAAGGCTCACGACTTCTGTCATTCACATTAGCGACTAGATCTTTCAAGTGTCTAATCACGTTATCTTTTTCTTGAATCTGATGTTCGAGATTCTTGATCTTAAAGAATAGGTTAAAATAAATCAGGAGCTTCCTTGATGCTTTTGAGTTTTTATTAACAAACCTTTCTTGAAGATGTTGATACTTAATTGCAAATTTAGGTATTCCTTTTCAAGTTTTTAAATAAGTTTTGACTCATCATGAATTTAGACATGGTCAGCTCAATATCAGACAACGTGATTTTTCACATCAATACAAAGCATTTGAGATCGACAAACAAATTAACCAATCAGATTCTCACTATCAATGAGAAGGTTTTTCTTTTTCAATTTCAGCACATTGCTTGTCTACGTAATTCTCTTGTCCCACAGTTCGTTATTCATTTGATCAAAAATTTTTTCATTCTTTAAACTTTCTTAAAGAGGGCTGTTTGTACTCCCAACAAAGTTTTCTTTAAGAGTTTTGAAAAATGAATAACTTCAGTGAGTTAACATCTTTTTGTTTGCCTCAAAACCTCTTGTCCCCCCTCTTTAAATACCTGATGGTGTGTTCTAGTTTTGCACAGTTTTGTCAAATTCCGTAAAAGTTGTGTGAGTACATAAAGATTAATTTTCACCTAGAACTTTTAGTTGTGAAGGAATTCTGAGACAAGCTTGACAAGGAGTAATTTGGGTGGTATACACTGTCAAGCTTGAAATGTGGGTTTTTGGAGCTAAGGTCTCAAGCCTTTTTCCCTGTTTTATGTCACTATGGACCAAAATATCTGTATCTGGGTCAGATTTCCTTTGGGAGCAAAGGTTGCAAGAAAGTTCTCTTTCGATAATCGAGGGGGGGGGCAATCCTAACTTTATATTCCACCACATAGAGTTTGCATTTTCAACAGACAACAATAGCATTTTTATTCCTATTATCTCAGCTAACTCATAGCGTAATCCTCTGGTCATGTAAACGCATTGGGTTAATTATGTGGGTAGTGAAAGTAACAAATGACCATTTATAGAGCAGACTGAGCTTGCTTTGCACGAGCGAGGACAACGGGATTTTATAGCCTAATGCTACCTTGTGCTTTTCATCATAAAATGATTTTTGTTTACACAACATGTGAACAGTTTGAACAGACTGATCCTGTTTGTATAATCTATCTTCAATCTTAACTTTAGCATTTTTTAATTCCACAAAAACTCTTCAAGGAATTTGTCTTCTTTTGTTAAAAATCCTTTTTCAAAAATGTTACTTCTTCTGTTCTTTTAACTTATAAATGGTCAACTGTAGAAATAAGGAGTATTTGTGCAGAATGAATTCAGATTTTAAAGACGTTTCTTTCTAATTTCGTTCTGAGATAATTATTCCTCAATTGATCATCAATTTTTTTCGTTCTCTATCAGTTAATTCAAACTTTGGCCCGTTTTCCATATTCCCCGACCAGTTTTCCTGATATCTCGCAAGTTCAGAGGTTACTAAGTCCCATTCATTACCATGTCCTTGCTTATTTGTCCCAATCTACTTTGTACACCCTGTTCATGCATTTCATCGAGAATTGACATCAATGCATCATTTCGTACAGAAGATACATCTCTTTGAATAACATGATCTTTGTTGTCTTCCATATACTGATCATACAGAATATTATTACTATTACTCGTATATTCAGCATCGGAGTCAACAAGTAATTTGTGTTGTTCATCGGTTGCATCTCATGTACTTCATATACTCATCTTAAATATTACAAAGGTACATGATCATGTACCTCAGAAGGAGTATTTTTGAGTCATATGAATGTCCCGGCTCCATCTTAGATTAGATCTTCCATGTGAGAATTGTTCATGAACATGGTCCCTGTGTGATGGGACCCTCGTCAACATCAGAGTCAATGCATCACATTCATCAAGCTTTCAAATACATGGTCCCACATTGAGTAGTGCCAAATCATCCTCGGGTGAATCATCCACATTATCATCAACGTTGGTAACCTGTTCTCCTGTAAGAAACAACAACTGTTCTTCATCCAGTACTGCACCGCTTTCCTAGGCTTGCATTAGTAGCATCTTGTCCTTGAAGTAGTCTGAATCTTGAAGTCGCTTTGGCCTTAGGACATTCTCTTGCTATGTGCCCAAGTCCAGTACATTTGTAGCACTTGATGGGTTTTTCCGCTTTTTTTTTTTTTGGGCCATTGATTGGATAATGCCTCCTCAGTTTTTGTCCTCCTACATTCCTAGTTACACCATTTCCTCTGCATTGTTTCTCTGAAATGGTCCCTCCTTGATTATTCTCATTGTATCTTTCCACGGACATCTGAACCACGAACTTTCCCCGTCCTGAACCATACTTTGTTCTTGCATTAGACGATGCCTCTAAGTTTATTGTTTGTTTTGGGAAGATGTGATTTATTACGATTGAGTGATGAAGGGCAATGAGTTGATAAACATCAATCAAGTTTTCTGTTGAAGAACTTTCCTGAGATTCATTGAAAGTTGTCAAAGGATATGGTTTCTGTTGAGGATTGAGGAGACTTGGATGATTGTGTTGGATACTGCTGAACTGAGGCATTCGACACTAGTGCCAAAGGATCATTAGTTGGTTGACCGAACCTTTCCATCATAATTCTGTTCTCATTAGCATGCACCTCATGTTGCTTTAAGTAGCATACAACTGATCACACCAGTTTGACTCTTTCAAACCTCTGTTAAGTTGACTTCATTATGAATCTTACTCCCACTCAGGCAACATGTTGTTCACAAAAACTTTGAGTTAAAGCTGCATCCTGGACATGGTCCATCTTGATGTTTCCTTCATTGTCATTAATGAGCTTCGTAAAACCTAACGTTGTATCCTTGAATGGTTTCTCCATTTGATTTGAACGGAAGTTGTTCAAATTCATCATTATAACTGAGATTCCCTGTCCATCCTCCTTTGTTAACTCATAGACTTCCAGAATCAACTTCACGTTTTCCCCCGAAGATGTCTTTAAGCGTCAGTATAGTGATGTGATAGTGAGAAGATTTCCTTTGGTATACCCTGAAGTATGATATTTGTTTGCACGAATGTCAGCTTTATAACCTTTCCTTTTCTCAGCTGAAAGGTCGTTAAGGACTCTAGCCCTTAACTGGACCTTTGGTTGAACACACCCTCGGTTGCCTCTCAGTAATAACATCTGAGACCGTTCCCCACTCCCCCATCCCCCCCCCCCCCCACCCATCTTGAAATGGTCCTTCTTTAATGGACTTCAATAATATTCTCTCCATTATCCTTTCCTAAGCCAGTACAGACGTATACGTTGTTGCCAAGATTCCAAAGTCTGTTCTATCAAGCATTGTGTGGAACTGTGTATCAGAACCGGCACACTGGATGTCTTCCTTGCATAATCCTCTAGACATCTTGTTTTATTATGATATGATATGTTTTGATCGATCAATGATTAGTGAGGGTACGTTAAAAGTGGTGAGGTTAACGTATTCGTATCTTGTTTTAGTGATATTAAGTCCCAAGTTTGAAATATTTCAAATTTCTAAGACAGTAGCTCAACTCGCCGCCAGAGGCTACCAAACCGCTGCAAAGAAATAAGGCAACTCGCTGGTGGAATTTTAAGGCAACTCGCCGAACACAACTCGCTGCCAAGCAACCCGCCGCGAAGAAAGAATACAAACCGCCGTCTATATTTTAATCAAACCGCCGTTGAGTTTTCAAACCGCCAGAGTTTCCTTTAGATATTTGCTATTAAAATATTCAAACCGCTGATAACCTGTTCAAACCGCTGGTAAGCAAACCGCTGGTAAGCAACTCGCTGCTTAGTATAAAGCAACTCGCCTCTTGAGCAACTCGCCACCTAAGCAACCCGCCGTGTGTCAGAGGGTTGGTAACCTACTTAATAAAATATTATATTTAAGCAAACCGCCGTGAAGAAATTCTGGCAACTCTCCACGAAGAACAACGACTTTTATCACACAAAATCACTTATAAATCACCCTTTTGAACGATTTTGCTTGATTTCTTTTGCACAACACAATACCATAAGGCAATAGCAACTAGAAACACCCAAACTTTATCAATACAAACATCAAAAATTCGGAGAACTTCAAAAACGAGCTAGGAGCCTTCAATGGTACACTTTTCGATCTAAAGCAAGCAAGAAATCAAACATACACACGATCTAATCATCCCATAAGCTCTGATACCAATTGTGGCATATCATATATCATAACACGGGGTCGATTCTTGGATTTGGCTAGTTTCTAGAGAGAGAAACACTTGAGAGAGTTTTCTAGAGAGAGAAAATGTGTTTCTTTATGAAAAGAAAAGTAATGACTAGCTTGCCTCTTCCAAAGTTGGAAGAGGCTTATATAGTTTTTACAAAATACCGGGTATTAGTACCCGACTTAAAACCGAAAGACATACGATTAACTATTAAACTACGAACTATTATAAACAATAAATATACGGGGTGACCGAGTCTTTTACTCATATCTAACATAGAAACTTTTATAAATTTCGGCATGGCATATTTGTTTATACGACGTTTCTCCTATATATAAATTTCTATATTTTTCCTCTTAATCAATCAATTTATGTTCCAAGTATCCGCGTATTTTAATATATATATATAAACGAGATCAAATAAGAAACATTAATAAATAATACCAAACACACCCCTTATTGGGGTTGACCCAAACACCCCTGTTTGGGTGTTTAACTGCCGAACCAAACGCACCCTATGCGCTGTTATTCAGCCAACCAAACACCCCTTTGGCTGCTGCAAAACACATTTCCAAACGCCCCTTTGGGCAGTTAACAATAAAAACCAACACACCCTTATGGGTTGTCAACCCTCAATCGAAACGCACCATAATTGGCAGCCTTTGTGGCTCATTAAAACGCAAAACAAACACCCCTTTGGGTGTGTATACTAGTCAAAACAAAGATCCAAAAGAAAACCAATTCAAGAAAAAGTAAATAAATAAAATAAAATAAGCATAAGCAAATACAACCATCCAAACTTGGAGTAAAATGGGGTAGAGTGGTGGCTACGGTGGTCGTTGTGGTGGTGGCGTCGCGGCTGTGAATGGGGGGCAGCGGGGGTGTGGGGAGATAGAGATGAAGGTGGTGGCGGTGTGATGGTTGTGGGCTGCCACGACGGTGGAGGTAGCAAGAGATGGTGAGGAAGGTGGCATGCGACTGCCATGGAGATGAGGGTGGTCATGAGGTGGTCATGGTGTTGGTGACGATGGGGATGGTGGTGTGACAGCGGCGGTAGAGGGGTGGCAGCGGCTGTCAAACGCACCCTTATGGTGCTCGATGGTGATGGCAGCGGTGGGTGAGTGGTGATTTCGGTTGGTGATATGAGGAGTGGGGCAGCGACGGTTATGG